>PHNY01213243.1:435-43338 GCA_003724115.2 Anethum foeniculum
CAATTACCTTTTAAGTTAACTACATTACCTTATTTGTTTCTTTTAACCAAAGCCCCCTTCTTTTTCAAAAATAACATTAACAATGTTATTTAATAAAATAAAGTAAAAATTATAATTATAAATTATCAACCAATTACCCTTTTTAACTAAAATATAAAATCAATTCAATTTAAATTAATGATATAATTTTTTAAATTTAAATTAAATTTAAAAGATTATACAATATAAACAAAGTCCGTGCATCGTACGGGGTTTAAGTTAGTTTATACATTATATCTTAGTTTGAAAAATTACTTTAACTACATAGCGGAACTGTGTCCCAAAAGTTATTTCAAAACGAAGAAAACAAATTGTGCAAAAAAGTCTTTTGAATAAATTTGAAATAATTCAAATATCGAAACACAAACCAACAAAAGTACCAAACGTTACACACGTTTACTTTGTCCAAACGTTGCACACGTTCTCCAAAACTAATCTCACAAAGTCATACATACCCAAATCCAATCAAACACAAACCCATCCAAAGACCCTCAAATTCAATCCCAGCCGTCCAATCCCAATCCAACGGCTTACAAACTCTCACACACCAATATACACACACACACACACAGCCGCCTCACACATTTCTCCCCCAAATTATGCAGCCCTTCGATTTCGCCGGAAATGAAAGCCTCCGGTGCATAACCTTCGCCGAGCAGCTTCTATGTAACCATGACTACGCCCAGTGCAAGCTCTACGCGACCCGGGTCCGAGAACCCGACCCGAGAAGTGAGCAAGCGGAGCAGATTATAGCTATAGCTGATACACTAAGTGCTAGTGAGAAGAAGATAGGGAAACAGCATCTTGATTGGTATGGTTTGTTACAGGTTGAGAATAGTTGTTGTGACTTGGAATTGATTGGTTCGAATTTTCGGAGGTTGAGTGGGTTGTTGAATCCCAGGCATAATAGTTTTCCGTTTTCGGAGAATGCGTTTAAGTTGGTTAATGAGGCCTGGTTGGTTTTGTCGAACCCGGCTCGTAAATTTGAGTTTGATGGAGTGCTTAGAAATGAGGGAGGGAGTGGTTTTGCGGGGTATAATTTTATACAAGGGGAGATGGGAATGGGAACGAGCTCGGGAATTGGAGTAGGAGCGGGAATGCAACAGCATAATGGGAGTACTCATTATAGTTTTATACAGGAGCATAGTGAGCAGTTGCAGAAACAGCATCAGCAGCATTTTCAGCAGCAGTTTGGGGAGCAGCAGTTGTTTCCAAATCAACGAGTGGAGTATATGAATGAGGGGCAACAAGTGGCTCAGCAGCAGCATTGGTCGAATCAGGTGCCACAACAGGGTCAAGTGCAGCAACAGGGGTTTCATTGGTCTCAGAATCAGCAGGTGCATCAACATCAGCAGCAGCAGCAGCAATTACATTGGTCTCAGGTTCAGCCGGAACAGGCGGGGTTGCATTGGTCTCAACAGCAACAGCAACAACAACATCAGGCTTTATCTCGGAAGACTCAGCAACAGCAAGTGATGGCTCGGAGTCAACCACAACAGCTGTTGCCTCAGCGTTCACCTCCACCTCAGCCACAACAGGTTCCGCCTCAGCAAGTGGAGCAACATTGGCCTCAGCATCAGCAACAACAGCCTTTGCCTTGGCATCATTCTCAGCCGCAACAACAAAAGCCTTTTCATCAGCCTACACCCCCAACTCAAGCACAACCAGAACAATCTTGGCCTAAGCATCAACCTCAGTCTCAACCGCCAGTACAACAACCTTTGCCATGGCAACATTCTCAGCCGCAACAACCATCAGCTGTTCCTCAACAACAAAAGCTTTTGCGTCAGCCTACACCCCCACCTCAACAGCCTACAACTTCAGATCAGTCACACCAGCCACAAACCCAGCTGCTTTTGCCTAAGTCCCCCCCTCCGCGTCAGCAGCAACAACCTATTCCACAATCACAATTGTATCAGCCAGTAGCACAACAGCATTTGCCTTGGCAACATTCTCTGGCACAACAGCCATTGGCTCGTGCTGAACCTGAACCGCAAAAGCCTTTGCATCAGCCTACACCACGGGAAAAGCCTGTGAACCAGCCTACTCCTCCCCCGCAAAACCCTTTGCGTCAGGCCACACCTCCCCCACAAAACCCTTTGCGTCAGGCCACACCTCCCCCACAAAACCCTTTGCGTCAGGTTAGGCCTCCACCAAAAAACCCATTGCGCCAGCCTACGCCTCCACCAAAGTTACAACAGCCTTTAAATCAGCTCCCCATGCCAAAGCTTGAGCCTCAACCTCAAGAACAATTGCCTATAGCTTCACATCAGTCTAAGCAACAAGCTTTAGCTCGACCTCAACTTCAACAGCCTCCGTCTCAGTCTCCACCTCCACCTCCACCTCAGCAGCAACAACCTCTTCCTCCACCAGAACCTTCTTTACCCAAGACACAACCTCTAGCTTCACAGCCTGTGCCCGTGGTTCAATTGCCTTCACTTAAACCACAATCGCCTTTACCGGGGTCTCAACTGCAATCACAGCCACAGCCACAAACACAGACACAAACACAGTCAGAGCCTCAAATGCAATCACAGCCACAGCCCCAGCCCCAGCAGCAATCACCGCCAAGGCCACAGCCGCAGCAGCAATCACTGCCACAGCCACAGCAGCTAGAGTCACAGCCAACATCACAGCCACATCTGGAGTCACAGGCAAAATCACAGCCACCGTCACAGGCAAAACCGAAGGCACCACCAAAATCGCAGGCAAAATCAAAGCCACAAAAACAGTCATTAAAGCCTCCGGCTAAATCTCAGGATCGTGGGGAAAATGAAAAGTTTCAGGAGGTGGGGCAAAAGGCAATACCTGTAGCAGGAGAAAGAAGTGGAGACAATGATGGTAACCCGCAAACTGATGTATCTAGTTTTTGGACTGGATGCCCATATTGCTATAATATGTATGAATATCCAAGGCGTTATGTTGAAGGTACACT
Organism: Anethum foeniculum; assembly: GCA_003724115.2. NCBI lineage: Eukaryota > Viridiplantae > Streptophyta > Magnoliopsida > Apiales > Apiaceae > Anethum > Anethum foeniculum. Next base: position 3,410 of record PHNY01213243.1, read on the forward strand.
TCTGTGCCAAAATTGTAAGAGGGCATTTCATGCTGTTGAGTTTTCTACCCCGCCATCGGCAGCTGAGAGTAAAGATGCTTACTTTTGTTCTTGGGCTATTTTCCCATTTGGGGTTTCGGAATCTTATTTTAATAAAAGTAATGCAGAAGCCTCGGCTTGGATGCCCATTTCAAACATGTTTGTTGTTCCTCAAGGGGAAAGTAATTGCCATGTCGAAAAGCAGAAGAGTAAGAAGCCAAATGCAGGTCCTTGGGTTTATATTGATGATGATCAAGATTATGTTCAAGATGTACCTCCAAAAGAAGATTCTGATGAGGATTGGGACAGTACTAAGGAGAAAAAGAAGAAGAGAGCTAGGAGCCCCAAGGGGAAGGACTCGGCATCTAAAAAAGTTAAGTCGCCAAAAGTGAACAAGTCAAAAAAAGTTAAACGGAGTAACATTGGGAATTCACAGCCTGTACGTGCAGCTGAAGAGGGTGAGGGTTTTGGTGTTCCTGATGTAGGGGTGCCTAGTATACCTGTTGGTAATACTAGTAACAGAGAAGCAAGTGTTATTACAAGCAACCGACCAGCTGGAGTTGCGAAGGATATGGGGAAGTTGGATCTGAACGTGGAGTTCAGTAATGAGGTTGAAGAGCCTGGTAAGGGAACAAGTGGAGGTAGCACGGCAGAACAAGGGGTTGAGGATAATGCAGAAGGAACTGCTTTCTTCGATGATCTTGATGAATTTTTGGAGAGCCTTCCAATTTTCTCTGTTGATGGTGATGGCAAGGCAAAAGCTGGTTAGTAAAGTAAGCATAGTTTTGCTGTAGTTTTAGTTCGATATTCTGCTAGGATGCTCAAATATTTTGTGCAAGAGATGTTTTTGTTTGTTATTAGCACATCCTATGTAATTTGTACTTGGTGATGTTCTTGATATGACTTGCAGCCATGGGCTATCATTCTGTGCTATTCTCTCTGTGGGTGTTGGCCTTTTTAGCACAGTTTGGACTTAAAACGCCCTGAATAGCACTCCTCAGAGTGCTGATTTTTTTTTGTTTTGTTAGAAAGGCATTACGCATTCTAAATATGCGTTTCTAAACTAAAACAAGAAACACATTTTTCCTTTTGTGGTAAGTATTTTTAATAAGTTCTGTAATTGACACACGATTAACATGCGCTATCAGCCCTATTCACGCATTTATGACACACGTTTATATGTAAGAATTAAATGCGCTAGGTGGACATTACGCATTTTTAGAATGCGTTTGTACACCAAAACAAGAAACACATTTTTTCTTTTGTGGTAAGCCTTTTTTAGTAAATTCCGTAATTGACACACGAATAGCATGTGTTAACGTCCCTAATTGCGCATTTATTACATGTGTTTGTATGTTAAGAATCAAATGCGCTGGGCGGGATCCAAAACTTGCACTGCCTATTTATATAGCGCAATTTGGTCAATATACCCCTATTTGTGTGCCATAGTGGTTTTCCTCCCCTTCTCTGTGTGCGTATATGGAAAAGAAACCGGACAAATATAGAGGATGTATATGTGAATGAGTATGTATCAAGGTCTCCTATTTATATAGTGCAATTTGGTCACTATACCCCTATTTGTGTGCCGTATTGGTCCCCCTCCCCTTCTCTGTGTGTGTATATGGAAAAGAAACCGGACAAATATAGAGAACGTATATGTGAATGAGTATGAGCATCAAGGTCCACCACATCGAGATCGTTAAAGCTGACACCCACCCCCTCCGCGGTGTGAGAGGCATTGACTTTTTCCGAACATCTCCCTTAAGTAGAGAACTGAAGCAAAAGCTATTGACGAAAAACGAACCTTATAAATAGCCAAGTTACACAATTTAGCTTTTAGCTGTGCTTATGTTTGGATGATGTGATTTTTAGTTTTCTTAAATTAGTGCTTTGTTTCTGCGATGATGATAACACTGCTAAATGACATATATTATCTAAATATTTTGTTTGTTCCATTTGTGATGAATTGTATATTCCAAGCATGTTCATAACATTAATTATAGATTTATAGGGTTCATTTTGCAATTATAGTCTTCACCATTCTAGCGGAGATAATCAGGTGATTGACAAATTGAAATTGCAGTTTGAGTATCATATTTATGACCAGCTGCTACTGTATAACTAGTTTAGCAGTGGACCAATCTTATCTCTCACTTATTTACAAAATGTTACGAAATTATCTTAAAGCATGTGAACTAGCAAAACTCTACTGACACAGTTAATAGTTTGGAACATTAATCTTTTTATTTTGAACTATTTGGGGCTTGAAGAATTTTTCCTCAAATTTTTTTTGGTGCACAATTTTTTAATATCATCCGCATATTTTTTTTAAGAATGTCATCATATTATCATTCACATTAGCTGCAGAGCTTGTCTGCTGCTGCTCCTTTCAAACTTCACCTGTTTCAGACTTTCAGCTGTACCGAGCCTAAAATTTTTGCCCCAAATAGCTGGTTAGAGAAGTAGGCATAGTTTTGTGGAAGTATAAAGAGCATTTAAAGCCTTGCTGGTTAGTGGATTATTTTTGTGCAAGAGTTGTTTCTATTTGTTTTAATTATTATCATCAATTTCGATGTAATTTATATATGGTGGGTGGTAGCGTTCTAAACCATTATCTATGCTGATGGTGAAGGAAATCTCTGTAAGGTGAATGTTTAAAATTGTAAAGAGAAAATGTGGGGTAGAAACGTGAGAAATGTAGGAAAGAACTGTGGGGAACTTTAGAAATGAATGTCGGCACAAACACAATTGAGATTTTTGCTGCTGATTATGATTATAGTAGGCTAATATTCAGTTGAGAACTACTTTAGCCTGAGACTGTATCCTTGTTCTTCACTTCTTGTATGTACTGTCTTGGAAAATTTTGGAAGTACAGAACAATGGTTTACAGAGTTCTCTAGTTCTTCATAGGGGTTACCTAGGGTCACAATCTATATAATAACAAGTAGTTATCATTACTTGTTCAATTGATGAGATTGCTTAATTTTATCTTTGTTATTGCTCGACTGTATTTCCAAACTTACAGGTAAGTGGTTACACCAAGAAATTGTTTTTTACTGCTTAACTAGTTGCGAGTCCTAATACCTTCTTATTTTAGAACTTTATTAGTTCATACTAATATTAAGTATATGCTGCCTAACAATTTTGTTGTATGCTTTTACGCTCCGTACTTCAATTTGACATCACTTAATATATAACTTACCAACTTAGTTTATTTTGTTTCCTGGAGTAACTTCACAAGTCATTCAAATCCATGAAATAAATTCAATGTTGGCTTCTCTGCTGTTCAATCACAATTCTCTCATCGATAAATTCTCTACTATATTGGTCCTATTAGAACAGAGCAAATTTTGAGTCACAATCCATATGTGATATGTGTATCATCTCTTGCTGCAGTTCATCATTTCTTCACTTTGTTGGCATTTATCCTAATCCTGGCCTAAATTGTGTAGATTCACTTTTACTTCTCATGTTGAATTGATGATTTATTGTTGTTTGAACTTTGAAATATATGAACTGTGTTGAAATTATAAATTACTAGGTATTCTTAGCCGCAAAATAATTCTTTGCAAAACTATAGTATACTTGTTAAAAATATTCTTTAGGTTTGCTCAACTCTGGCACCTACAGAAATTTGTTTATTTTTCTTAGGTTTGTGCTTTGTCTAGCCCTGTCTGCTTGTATTCTTTTTCCCAAATAAATTACAGGTTTAATTTAGATTTGATCTATAGTTGATGGTGTATACTAGCGTGGGTTTATGTTGAATTTAAAGCAATGTTAAAACATAACTAGTTTGATTTTATGTTTATGTTTTGCTTGAAGTAACCTATTGTTCTACTCTATAATCCCTGTTGATGAGGAAGAAAATTCCGGGAAGGCTGATGTGCAGATTGTAAAAAGAACTATGTCGGATAACTTTAGGAATCAAGGTCCGCATAATTGAAAATCCTCGTGTGTGTGCACTCTCATGTAAATGTGAACTACATTTAGTCTGTGTTTGGTTTATGCGAATTTAGGTTTTCGAACTCAAAAGTTTTATGTGTTTGGTTGACGCGATTATTGATTGTGTTGAGTCACTACATTGTTTCCATGATGATGGGTTTCATTAGAGATGAAATATATGATCATAGTTTTTTGTTTGAGCCAATTTTGATGGATTTAGTGTGCCGTAACAACATTGTCAGCCCCAGTTCATTATCTCTGACTCCTACCAACAGCTTATAGGGCTCACAAGATGACCATAGCATAACACAATCAGAGGCCATCCAACTGCCTGAAAATTAGTCTAAAACAGTATACAACATGTTAGAAGTATAAGTTGTTCAAGTGCGTTTACAACTAGTTCCATTGAAGATCCAAAAGGACCAACACGAAACAGCTTATCTCTAAATAAAAATTGGAGTTCACAAGGAGTGTTAGTGTGGTAGAGCAGCCGACAATTAAGAGAAGCAGATGGCAAGAAAAAAGAGGAAGACGAGCCTGCAGATGAACTAGGATTTATCCGGTGAGAAGGTGAGACTTGCGAGTTTTAAGTATTGCTTTAGGTTTTTTTAGTTAAGGTCAAATTAATCTTTTACAGAAAGCCCCCCCCAAGGGCCCAAACCCTCACAGTGAACACATTCAAATTTATAGCAATTTGAAGAGTTGATTTGAGCCGGTGTCTGTCTAGTATTTCATGCATTATCCTCTCTAATAGATTTCCGACATTTTCATTTTATTCCTCATGCCCCTCTCCTCCCACTTTTCCGGGTACGAAAAACCATAACTTATGATGTTGAGGAATAAGTTGAAAAAAGTAAATTTTTAAACGTATGGGGTTGAAATGAACGAAACGCATAACCAATTTCAGAACGCTTCCAAGCAAACGACCCAGAGTGTAGTCTATTGAAGTCCAATTTCTTAGTATGTGGTCATCTGGTCAGAAAAATTACAAATCCCTTTCGGTGTTAAGATACAACAATAGCTATTGTAGAGTAAGCTTTGGTTTTATTCTTAAAAAGATAATGTGCACTAATAGCCAGCAGCCAGCAGGTGAGCAACCTTAAGGAACTTAAAGTTTGATCATGAAATTTGTGACCGTCGCCTGTATACAACTAGTTTAGCAGTGTAAGAACAATCTTACTTCTTTGCTATTTTACCATATGCTAAGCATCTTAATCATATACACTCTACTATTGCACTCAATGGTTCTGGCGAACTAATCTTTTGTCTTGAATTTTAAGCAAAAATGATTCCGCATTTTTTCTTTGTGAACTGTTGAGGGCTTGAATATTTTGTTCGAATCAAACACTTACGAGCGGATCTTTGTGCTAATAGTACGCCTTTCTGTGAGTTTCGGGTGGATTTTGTAGTTATCTGCGAGTTTATACACTTGCAGCACTCTTTATCTTCAAACTCCTACAAAGTTGAAAGTTTTTGACCCACAGCCACTTGTGTGCTTTTCAGAACACTCCTTTATAACCCAAAACCAGCGTCAACCAACACCACCACTCCTATCATTCTTTACTATGATCCCTGCTGATGGTGCAAAAAAATCTTTGCAAGATCAATGTTGGACAACTTTAGGAATTAAGGTCAGCATAATTGAGATCCTTGCTGATGATTACGTGTGCGCGTTTTTAGGCTGTTCTATAAAAGAGAACTACTTCTTAACTAAAATTTTGGAAGGGAAAAATAATGGTTCTCGGAATCCTCTAGTTCTTCCTAGAGTGCTACAGCTACCTTTATAAGTAACAACTCATGAGAACGAGCTCAGCTAGTGGGTACACAACATCTGCCTCCCACATGCTCCTTACTCTCGGCAACATTAGTGAGCAGTACACAACATGAACATTGCAGTACAGGAGCTCAATATAGAGCCTACCCAACCGCTCAAAAGATATTTCTGACAGACTATACTAGAGTACTATTCAGAAGCATAGCATACTCATGTTTGCCTATACCAAATGGGAAAGAAGATCGAAAAGATAAACAAACGAAAACTGAGGCAAATGAGAAATGGCTGATTTATTCAGCTACATTCAAAACAGGGGTTGGGAACAACTGCCATAACAGCAGTGGTGTTCATATAGCCATAGTAACATAACCAACAATAGCATATAGCAAATACATAACCAACAAGAGATTTATCAATAAGGGTCACCACCATATGCTATTCCAAAGTAACAAGTTTATAGCAAATATGCTTCATGAGGATTCAACACAAGGTCTTAAGACGCAAACTAACCTGCAAAGTTGGCCAATAACTGAAATAAGAAGATTTGGTACTTCAGTTAACAGGTTACCTAGATACAATAGTCCATCTTGCTGAAATATGTAAGAAGTTACACACTAAAGCCAAGCCAGAATGATAACATAAAACTTGTAGCCAGAGTCCCAAGGGTTAGGTTTAAAATGAAAAAACACCGGTCATATTAAAAATTTACCTAATATTGATTAATGAAAGAACACCGGTCATGTTAACAATCTACCTAATATTGATTCTACAAATACATACACCAATCATCGGGATAACATGACGCAAATCAAAGGCACCAGCAACATAGAAATGCAGAACACCTCCCAAAAACACATTCAAATTTTACGAATCTGTCAAAACCCAAATTTGACTCTCATATTCTCCAACAAAAAAAATGAACAAGCCTCGTCGTTATATAAGTGCTTTGGATGTACATTGGATCCTTACATAAGATTATACAAGTCATCCACAGAGAAACAAACTTCTCAATATTTGTAGACTTACTTTTAACCAGGCTAAATATATACAAATCACAGCATCTCTAGCTATATACGTTAGCTACAATAGTATAAAATGGATATTATCTAAAATTTACTGAACCTCTAAGAACTTGTGCTTCAATGGTGTTAGCTATAATAATTAGTTATATTTGAAAAACAGTTTTTACTCTTATTTTCAAATTTCATCGGCTATCTTTTAACGAAAAGGGTTGTTAATGAATTATTAATAAAAGTTAATTATTTTATCTAATGCAAGTGAAAAAAAAAGTTACACTAAATTTTCTCTTACACCAAATTTTTAGAGTTTTTGTATATACCAACATTACCTTGTACTTCTTTACTAAAACAAATTTTTTTCATTTGTATCCCCTAACTTTATTACTTTTAACTTTAATTCTGTACTTTAATAATAAAATAACATATATAGTACAAGAATGGTGTAAAATTTAGTGTTAGTGGATTAGAGTTGAATTTGAAAATAGTGTTAATTTACACTATCTTAGTGTGAAAATCACACCAAAATAGTGTTGTAGGTTGGAGATGCCCTAATGATTGCAACAGATCGAAGGGCGTGTTTTATGAATATAATATATGAAAATTGTTGTACTTCTACTTAGGGTTGCAAATGAACATAGCCTTTCCTAAAAAAAACTCGAGATCGAATAAACTCGATTCGGTTCGTTTCCTTAAACGAGCTTATCTTGAACATGAAAATGAGCTCGGAAGAGTAAACGAGCCAAGACGAGCTTTTTCGACTCGGACTCGGCACTGGTTCGGCTTGAAATCAGCTCGGCTGGGATAATTTATATATATATATATATATATATATTAGAAATAATAAAGTATTACTAATCATTTTAATATTTTTATTAGTACATTTTTCTCGTCATTTATTAATAATTTAATTATTTTAGAAATTTTGTTTATATTTCTAAACAGAATACTTAGTTTTTTTGTAAGGAAACAATCAAATATTGTTTCACGATCAATTCATCTCCAATTCTTCACACATTTTCATAAACACCACTAAATAACTTGTAATTTACAAAAACTAAAATTAGTAAAACATCAAAATATAATAAAATTTTGACATCGACAATTTAAAAGTACTGTACGATTTCTAAAGTTATGAATGTCTTAATAATTTAAAATAAAGTCAAGATATATTCTTTGAACTCAACTTAAAAAATAAAATAATATAGATTAAGAAACAAGTGTTGGGTGTGATTGTGTATATCATTATAAGATAAAGACTAATATTTGATCTCGATATAACTTGTAAAACTATAAATTATACTTTGAGGTTGTTCGAGTAAAAAATATATGCGAACTACTAGTGGAAAACTCGACTCTGTTCAAACTCGGCTTGAGTTCAGCTCAACTCGATTATTCGTGAGCAAGCTTGTGTTTGACTCGTTTACTAACTAGCCGATCTTGAACATCACTTTCCATTTGGTTATTAAACTTGGCTCGTTTTAAAAAAAGTTTAAGCTTGGTTCGGTTCGACAGAATTTGACTCAACTTTATTCGTTTACAGCTCTACTTATGCTATTTAGTATTTAGGGTTTGTTTAGCCCACGAGCCTACTAGAAATCTGCCCAGGATTAAAGAGAGTGTTTGTGAAAAATTTTGATTAGTATTTAGGGTTCGTTTAGCCTAGGGGTGAGGTCGGTTCGGTTTTGACTGAACCGAATAGATCGAAAATCGAAATGTTACTTTTTCCGGACCGAACAGAACCAAAGTTATATTATGGACCAAATTTTTTTTCGAATTTTTTTATTATTATTAAAAATAAAACCAAAATTTATAAAATCTAAAATATCATTAAAGTAATGTGATATAGAGAGCTCTAAGAGTGTATAAAAACAATTACAGATTAAAAATTATAATTATATTTTTTAAGATATATATAAAATGTATAATATAAAACTTATAATATTTATAAATTGGACTATTCGGTCCGGACCGAAATATTTTTAAAAGAACCGGACCAAACTGATTTATAATTCGGTCTATTCAATCCAGACCGAATAAATCGAAATTCTGAAAAATTAGGACCGAACCGAACCTAATTAGCACGGTTCGGTTCAATTTTTCGATTTCGGTTCGGTTTTGCTCACCCCTAGTTTAGCCTACGAGCCAGCAGGAAATTGACCCAGGATTAAAAAGAGTGTTTGAGAAAAGTTTTGAGTTGAAAGTTTGATATCTAGCATTTTGTGTACCCGAGTTTAGAAATCATTGCATATAGTGTAATTCCGTTAAAAAAAGTTAACACAATAAGTATTTTCCATGATTTAGAAGGTTAATTTGGTTATTTAACATATATATAAAAGTTTAGTTAGACATCTAATGATCTAACTTTAGAAAAGAAAATTAAGGAAATAGATATTGTTCGACATCTCTCTTTAAATAAGGAACAACTAGCCCAGTCATTGAGGGGAAAAAGACTTGATCTTGAAACCTCAGATCCCATCCATAAGAATTTGAGGTTAAGAGGGAGCACTCCTTGCTTCCATACAAGTTGCATTTGAGTATATGCTTTGATAATAATACTTCTCGTGAGACATGTCCAATTTGTTACCTAAAGAGCTATGACCAATCATAGTACTAAATTTGCTGTTATAAGTTTCTAAGAGTGTGCACTATGATAGCAGAGGAAATCGGCTGACCAACAATCTAGGATTGAGTATATATTTTTTTCGGGCTTGGAATGCTAATTTTGTAGGAGCTTCCTACATGATTCAAATGTCTCTTTTTCTAAAACACCATTGTGGAGTACTAGTCCGCAACTGCTGCCCTTTTTCCCCTTCACAACAGCACATCGACACTTTTGCCACCTACACGCTCCTCACTCTTAGCAATAGCGTGTTTGGCTCACATAATGACCATTGCAGCTACATAGATCAATTTAGAGGACACCAGAGTGCCAGGAAGATAATCCTCATGAGACTATCTGCTAAATTATAAATACGAAACATTTAAGTTGGATCTTATTTAGTCGATCATGTTTGAGAAGTGCTGTCCAACAAAAAGATGGCTGATTTTCTGCAGCAATATTAGATTGCACAACGGGGTTCGGAAGGCGTATGTGAAAATAAAAACACGTAACGTTACTATAACAATTTTGAATGAACTTACCATGTTAAATCACGATCAATATTCTATATGTCATAAGGGGCTACCATATGCATTTACCATACAACAATATTAGTAGCAAAGATGTTGTCTTCGGGACTTAAGAGAAAGCTCTCAAGATGCAATCTAACTACACAGTAGGCCCCTAATTACAATCCATAGGAAGGTTTAATTTTTTATTCAACAAGCTGCCTAAAGAGCTCAACATCATATATTTGAACATATATCGTAAAGCAAAGCAGAATAAAGAACATCAACATAGAGTAAAGCTTTAACATCTCAGATACTAAAATTAAATCAGCCATTTTTGAACGTAATTGAATTCCATTTTCATTCTTCAAATACACATGCCAAATGAAAAAGATTTATAACCATAATCATCTATATAACTCAGCAAAAACCAACCCAATCGAAGCAGCAGCAACACCCATATACGGAACCCCACGAACCCTCAAGAAAAACACATAAATGCGAACAAAATATAGCGAAATGCAAAAATGAAAACATCGTTCTATATTTGGAAGAAGAGATAGTTGTTGCCATCCCACAAAAAGGAGGAAAGTTCTACCAAGAAAAGCCAAAATCCTAGATCATTGAAGTGTTATTTGCATTTTGGCAAGATAAACCACTTTTTGCTTTTGGGTGTAAAGATCCATAATTTTAACAGTAGCAACTTTAGCATAAACCTAGAATTGGTCTTCTAGGTTTTTCTTACCTTTGGTAAATAGTTTGATCTATTCTAACTGAGACTATTTCAACAGATGGAGTGTGTAGTTTATAAAGCAGTGGATCAACCATCCCAATCTTACTAATTTACAATGTGTTAGAATCATATATATTTATCTAAGAACACATAACCACATACAACCCTACTACTACCTCAACAGTTATTTTTATCTGAACATTATCTCTGCTGGGGATGGGAGGGACCGAGGGAGGGTCGTTCATGTATTTGTTGGGGGTCAAGATGTCAAGTTTGATGAAGATGTATAAATTACCAATAGAATAATTCTTCAGAACAATGCTCTTGAAAAAGAAGTTAGTGAATTAAGGCTAGTGCACATTAATCAAGACAAACTTAAGGAAGAATTAGCTTTTCTTGAGAGTAGAGTTAATTGTTATAAACAATTATAAACAGATCTTAAAGAAAAAATTACTAGTCTTGAAACTAGGTGAGAGATCTTCAATAGACAAGATATTAATAAAACTGTTGGAATAAGTTTTGATTATAATGAGTCTGTTGGAGAATTAAGCGTTAATGCCCATAGTCTTGTTAGTGCCGAGGAAAGGTGCATACAACATGTGCTTAAGGGTGTTAATAAACCTCTCTTTAAGGAATCTATTGCAGAGCCATTGAATGAGACTTCTAACATTATTCGAGAAGAGTTGCTTTCTGAGGACATTTCTAATGAGAGGATTGTAACCAACAAATGTCTACCTAAGGGGTTAGTGAAAGTTGTGCAAACAACTAAGACCAACTTAGACACTCATAAGTTGGATCAAAAGAGTAACATGTCTAACATGCATTACATGCCTAGTATTGATTTATCTCAGAAAGCATGGTTGTTGCTAATTGCATGTCTTGTGCTTTTAATGTCATGTTTTTTTATTTTAATGGTAAGCATGCATCCAATGATAAGACTGCACCTCGTCATATGAGCAGGATAGATCCAAGACTGTTAGTCCTCTTAAAGTTAGGAAGGAGACATTTGTACCTAAGCCTAAACATAAATTTGTTAAAACCAAGAATGTTGTTTTTCCTGACAAAGACCAATTTTTTTAAGTATGCTAGACCCAATGAATTTGGGTTCCGAAGAAGGTTTAATCCATTTGATATTGCAGGGCATGACAGAGGTGAACCCTGTGGTATGGATTCTAGACAGTGGATGCTCAAGAAGTATGACTGGAGATAGAGCCCTACTACCAAATGTGGTTGAGAAAACTGGCCTAGTGGTTACTTTTGGAGATAACAGCAAGATTTAACTGAGGGATATGGCTGCTTGGAAGTTAGAAATGTTATCAGTGATAATGTATTTGTTGTGGAAGGTCTTAAACACAATTTGCTTAGTATTAATAAATTCGGTGACAAGGTGTTCTATTTGACAATCAGAAGTGTCAAATCTTACACAAAAAGAATGAGAAGCCTGCTCTTTTGAAAGTAAGGAAAGGAAACCTGTTTGTAGCTAACATGAACTCTGGAAGCAAGTCTGAAGTTAATTATTTCTATGCAAAAGGATCGTCAGATGATAGTTAGCTATGACATAAGAGACTTTCTCACCTTAACTTCAAAACCATAAATTCCCTAGTCAAGAGGGAGTTGGTGAAAGGTCTACCAAAATTGGAATTTCATAGGAAAGACTTTGTGAAGCCTGTCAGAAAGGAAAGTCAAAGAAAGTGTCTCACATGAGCACTGACACCTCATCAATAACTGTACCTTTAAAGTTACTTCATATGGATTTCTTTGGTCCAGTTAATATAATATCTATGCCAAAGAAATGTTATGCTCTCGTGATGGTTGACGACTACTCTAAGTACACTTGAATTTTATTCTTACACTCCAAGGATGAAACTCCTCAAATGGTGATTGATCACATAAATTTGATAAAGCTGGATTCCAATATTCCTGTTAGAGCTATAAGGTCAGATAATGAAACAAAATTTAAGAATGAATTTCTTAATAATTTCTGTGCAGACAATACTCAGCCCCTAAGACTCCACAACAGAATGTTGTGGTAGAAAGGAAGAATCGTACCTTGATTGAAGCTGCTAGGACAATTCTGAGTGAATCAGGACTTCCTATGCATTTCTGGGTTGAATCTGTTAATACTGCATGTTATACCCAGAATTGAACCTTAATCAACAAGGACTTTATGAAAACACCTTATGAACTCATGAATGAAAAGAAGCCGAAACTCAATTACTTTCATGTATTTGTTGCCAAATGTTTTGTGCTAAAGGATGGAGATGATAGTCGAGGAAAGTTCGAGGCCAAGGCATATGAAGTCGTATTTGTTGGTTACTCCAGAAGATCTTACATGGTGTACATAATTGATTAGCACAAAGTCATAGAAAGTGTCAATGTTACCTTTGATGACACCAAACTCCCAAGTATCCAAACAGAAGATCCATCTGAAGTACTGAAGTTCAATGATCAGCTAGATTCAGAGTCAGATGATGATAAAGAACCTGGAGTTGCTGTTGGCAATAACAATGATAATGTTGATGATTATCAAGATAATGGTGGTGAGAACATTGGTAACAATGGAGATACCACTGACACTGATGGAGATTCATCAAGTCAACATGACAACAACTCAGGGGGAGAATATGAATGGACAACTAGTCAAACACAACATCCTATTATACTTCAAGATGAGTCATCAAGATCAAATCTCCAAGACAAACAGTTTGAAATAGAGCTTATCCTTTTGAGTTGATTATTGGTGATCCAGATGTTGGAGTCAGAACTAGGCGTGCTACTCAAAATGAATGTCTTCATTTAGGGTTTCTCTCAGAATTGGAACCAAAGAAAGTTGAGGAGGCATTGACTGATCCTATTTGGGTTATTGCGATGCAAGATAAACTCAATTAATTTGAACATCAACAAGTCTGGGAGCTGGTACCTAGACCAGAGCACAAGAAAGCAGTTGGTACTCGGTGGGTATTCAGAAATAAATTGGATGACAATGGAATAGTGACTAGAAACAAAGAAAGAATGGTTGCCAAGGTTATTCACAAGCTGAAGGCATTGATTATGATGAAACCTATGCACCAGTGGCAAGACTTGAGGCCATAAGGATATTCTTGGTATTTGCAGCATTCTCAAACTTCAAATTTTATAAAATGGATGTAAAAAGTGCGTTCCTAGATGGTAAGCTGGATGAAGAGGTCTCTGTAGAATAGCCCTCGGCTTTGAAGATCTAGATCATTTGGATTTTGTCAACTTCCTTTTCAAGGCTATCTATGGTCTTAAACAATCTCCAAGGAAATGGTATGACACTCTTTCTGAATTTCTCCTTGAAAATGGTTTTGTAAGAGGTGTCATAAAAAAACTCTCTTTTCTAAAAATCATAAAAATGATACTATACTAGTCCAAGTCTATGTGGATGATATAATATTTGGGTCTACTAATGATAATCTTTGCAAGAGATTTGCTAAGTTGATGCATAACAAATTTGAAATGAGCTTGATGAGGGAGTTGAAATTCTTTCTTGGATTACAAGTAAATCAAAGATCAGATGGAATATTCATTTGTCAATCTAAATAGCTGAAGAAACTCCTCAAGAAGTATAACATGGAGGATTCAGCCTCAGCAAGAACTATATCATCTACAGCTGTCAAACTTGGAACTTGTGAAAATTCTATCAAGGTAGATGTGACAAGTCACAGAGGTATGATTGACTCATTACTTTATCTGACTGCAAGTAGACCTGATATTATGTATGTAATATTCTTGTGCGCAAAGTTCCAAGCGGATCCTAGAGATATTCATCTCGTTACCGTCAAAAGAATCTTAAGATATCTTAAGGGTACACCTAATTTAGGTACCCTAAAGAATCTGGTTTTAACCTTGTTGGATATACAAATTCAGATTATGTAGGTAGTGTTGTTGATAGGAAAAACACCTTAGGGAGCCGTTCATTCGTAGGTAGCATATTAGTGTCATGGTACAATAAAAAACAACAAACAGTTTCTAATTCAATAGCCAAAGTTGAATATTTGTCGCTGGAAGCTGTTGTGCTCAAATCTTGTGGATAAGAAATCAGCTACGAGAGTATGGTTTTGTATTAAACAAAATTCCTATTTTGTGTGATAATATAATTGCCATAGCAATCACCAACAATCCTGTACAACACACCAGAACCAAGCACATCGACATCACGTATCATTTTATCCGAGAGTATGTCATGAATGGTACTGTGGTTATATATTTTATACCCATAGAGGAACAAATAACAAACATTTTTACTAAATCCCTTGACGAATCCACATTTACCTAATTAGTTGGTAAATTGTGTATGTTAAATAGTTTTAGTAACTAACCTAGTTAATATATGATAGTTGTTCTTTAATAATTTTACAAGTGCCAAGTTTGATGAGGCACTTGTAAAATTGTTTTATCAACTAGTTTTCCCCTTATTGCCTATCTATTGTAAATTATTGCTTCATCTTATTTATTTGTCTACTATTTTGATTTAGATATTTTAAAATATTTCAATTTTCTCTAAAAATAATTTTCTCTCAAAATTTTACAAGTTAAAATTGAAGAGAAACCTATTTTTTTTTGAAAACTGTTTTATCTTTAAAATATTTGAATTCTATAATTTTGTATAGTTTAATTCTGTTTTTATTGTATTTTTTTCTTATTTTTTCTTATTTTTACTCTTATTTAGTATTTTCTGTAAATATCTTCCTTACTTTTTAAAATTTTTGTAATTTTTCCTAGTATTTTCTATATTTTTCTTTCTGTTTCACAGTCTTTCAGTATTTTCTTCTTATAAGACTATCGGCAAGATTATTTTTGATAGTCTTACTAACAGTCTTATAGCATTCTATGTGTGTATGTGTGTGTGTGTGTGTGTGTATATATATATATTATTTCTATAATAATTATAGTCTTTTAAACCGTTTGTAATGGCAAGACTATCTTGATAGTCTTGCTGGAAGTCTTGCTAGTATATATATTAGTTATTTTAGTTAGTTATTTTAGCTGGTAAGACTATCCGAATAGTCTTACCAGTTTATTTCTTATAGTCTTTCCAATTTATTTTCCTTAGTTTTTTTCTTATCGATTGTCTTACCAGTAGTATTGTATTCCAAGCTCAAGTTCTTACTTAGCTTCTTTCTCGCCTTCGATATATACACACTCTCATACATAATGAACCGTTGTTCATTTTTCTCTCGATTTTTCTCTTGATACTCGATCATTTTGAAAACTGGAACCATAATTGTGTAGATTGTGATTCAAGATTTCTTTTGATATATTAAAATCAAATTTTCATCAAAGTTTCAGGAACTCGATTTTTGTGGATTTCAGTCGTTTTCGTGCTAAAAATCGAGGTTTGGGTGTGTTTTTCGGTAAACTAAAATTAGGATTGTGTTCATGGTGTGTTATACTTAACATACAATTTTTTTGGGATTTTTTCGTGAACTTTGAATGTTTGGGTTTTTTAATTAATTATTAAATCCAAAAATTATAAATAATCTCAAATTTCTAAATTTTTGTTTGTTTTTGCATTTATTAAAATGGCCCAAAATTTTGAGATCGTCAAACACAATTTTGATGGTTATTTCTACCCCGACAATTGTTCCATAGAGAAATTTAAGCCTTGGATTTGATTTTTAAACGAGCCTTCTATTGTTAGCTTTGCCATTACATTAAATGCTCATTGAAAAATTAATTTGTTACGATTTCTTTGCACTATAATAACTGTGTTTAAGGATTCTAAATCTTTCACATTTAATATTGACAATACATAGTACTTAGTGAACGACTCAGTTATTAACGAGGCATTAAATTTCCCGAATAGCAACTTTTTTGGTCTACCCACTGATAATGATATTTCAAACTTTTTCACTACCATTAATTATCAAGGGATAGTTGATTTAACCAGGACGTCTAAAATGAATTTGGTGTCTGAATGGGATTGTTTCTTTGATTCTCCGGCCAAAGTTTTTTCTAACTGGATCATAACCAGCTTTCATACTATCTCTTCCTTGTTGCAGTATATTGCACTTACGATTGTTTACAATCAAATGATCAATATAGGTCAATTACTTTTCCTACCATTCTAAAACGTCTTATCTTTCCCAAGGAGGATCACTCCAAGGTTCGTAAAGTTCGTTGTTACTACCCTCGTTTTCTTATTATCATTGCTAATCATATCCTGTCTCCTAAGCACAAAGCGATCTTTCAAAATTCAGCTTTTGAAGTGTCTCAAATCACTCATAAGAAATTTTACACCCGGCTAGACACCTCTTTCAAATATTCACAAGTTTCAGTACTTATGACTTCCTTCATGGCAAATTTCATTCCTTTACCTGTTATTGCTGCTCAAGTTCATGAACAACAACCTTCAGTGGTTTAAACCACCCAAATAGAAACTTTTACTGCAACACTACTTCAGGTAATACATCCTTAATCTCAAAATGTTACTGAAACCGTAAGTTTTTTTTTCTAATTTTCGTTTCAACATTCAAATTTTGGTTATTAATTGAACTTTTATTAACAGAATGATTGATTCTTCAGCTTGTGTCATCTACAAAGTAAGTGATTCTTCAGTTTTAATGTTAAAATGTATGCATTTCTCGTTTTCCTGTAATTTTTGTTTTTATATGTTTGTTTTTTGTTATATATATGTATGTTTGTATATGTTTAATGTTATATATATGTTTTTTTATAATTAAATGATATGTTGTTGTTTGTAGGGCTCTGTTTGTGCTTTATTGCTCGGTGCCCTTGCTTTGTATCCCTCTGGTTATCAGGGATGGCAAAATTTACCGAACCGACGGATATCCGACCGAACCGACCCGAACGATTTTTACCGAACCCGGTTTTTACGGTTTGGTTACGGGTTTGGTTTTTATTTTTAAAAACCGAATACTTTGGTTCGGGTTTGGTTTTAAGGCTAACCGAACCAAAACCCGACCCAAATAACCGAAACCCGAACCAAACCGAGCCAAACCGAAACCTGATCAGACCCGATATATTAATTTTTTTATGTTGTCATTATACATTTACATATTACATTTATAGAATTGAGAAATAATCATATGGTAATATAATTTAACTGAGTAACTCGAGTAACTAAATANTGTTCAAATAAATTAATTATTATTTATTTTATGCTGGTGAGTCACTGATTTATTACTTTTAAAATTATGACTTTTTGACTTTTTGTCCATAACATAGAAAATATATCTTCCACCTTTTATACCAATTTTTATACTTAAAAGGAAAAAGATAATTTTTATATATACTAAACAGTTTTTTATCTAAATCATTCTAATAACATGATTCAGATTTTATACATTGCTCGTGCAACGAGCAAACTACTGATGATGATGATCTTGGAGGATATCAAGTCAACTGAACTATCAATCTGATGATTCAATATTATTTTTTTAATCATGAACTATTGATGTAATTTCTAAATATAAATATTTTATTATATTTGCAACATTTTGGGGATATTTTTTTTGAACAAAAGACTTGTTAATGACCTTCATTTCTAGATTTTTTTGATATTTTTATATAGTTTTCGGGTTTCGGTTCAAACCCGAGTCGAACCGAAAACCAACGGTTCGGGTTTGGTTTTCGAATCTTGAATTTCATTCGGTTCGGTTCGGGTTTGGTTTTGATCAAAAATATTCGGTACAATATTGGTTTTTGTCAAACCCGAACCATACCGACCCGTTGCCATCCCTACTGGTTATCTTCTTGTTACTGCTTATTTTGTTCTTGTAAGTCTCTAATTGTATTAGTGTTATTGTGAATGAATTTACATACTTGTTTTGTTTGACAAATGATAACTGATAATTGTGAATGTTTGTGAATTTGCATACTTGTTTAATAACTGATAATTTAGACGCAATTCATATGGAGTTCGTTTTTAGTAACATTGTTTTATTAGTTTTACCTTTAAGGGAGCCTCTCTTATGTTGGTGGTTTATGATCTTATTTGCTTCGTTTACCACTATTCATTTAATCTTGTTATTATCATCCTGACATGATTTCGTGTAGATTGTAAATGAATGATGCTAGATCGAGTACAAAATCTCATGATACTAGTTAACCGTCTAATGTCTGTGTATTTATTTCTAATAAATATTCTTTCCACTGCAATTAAACTTGTATTTCTCCTGTTGTAAAAATTGTGCTTTTTGACAAATTAAATTCATCTATTCCTTTGTCTTGTTACTTATTATTACAAGTTTCTTCTTTTACATGTTTTTGAGTTGCTTAAATGATATTTTCCATTTCTAAATGTAAGTAGCCTGCAGTTGCGACAAGTCACTAGTCCCTCCAGTTTTCAGTGAAAAGGTTTTTTTATATTATTATTATCTATACCCTATTTCTCGTTCTTTGTTAGTCGATGCTGCATCGTAGAGTGTCTTAATATTTTAGAGGTTGAAGTATGGCCTGGTGAAACAGATATTAAAATATTTTCTTGTGATCTTCTATCCCAAAAGTATGAATGACAACATATAAAGCGTACTAATGTTCATTGATGAATCCTAACATGAAATCAAGACCTTTATATTTATCAAATACGACGATCTTTCTTTCTATATGTCTTGTTTCATGCATATTTGATAATTGTATTCCTTTAAGCTCATACATGTTATTTTCAATAAAAGGTTAAGCTATGGTGTGATTGCCCTTTCTGGCCTCAAGATGGTATATCCTGTTTGTAGTTTATGCGAATGCGCAGAAAATGAATTCCCCGAAATATTTAAGAAACCTTTTTATCATGGCCTTTCACCTGATAATCCTGTCTATCAAAAAGGAAAACTAGAGGCTGTTGTAGACCGAACAAAAGATGCTAAAGCCTTTTGCCATTTAAAGGTTGGATAGTAATAGATAATCGATGGACAAATGATGATGAGACAAATAATGGAGCTTCTCTAATCTTTGTTGCACTTCTTTTTGTCTTTCTTACAACGAAGAATGTATCTCCCCCGCCCAACAAACATTTCCTCATTTAAAGCTATTCTAGTCACTTGGCTGTTGTTCTTAAAAAACCATGACTTTGTTAAACTGTAAGCTGATCAAGTTTGTGTGTTGTGAATTATAGCATGTAGGTATATATTCTATAGGATTGTAATTTCTTTTTTCTTGCATATTTTATGCCAAATTCAATGCATTTAATAGTTGCTCATGTGACACCTTTATTGGATTTTTTCATAGCTAATATGACTTATGTGAATCTTCAACTGAATCCTGAATGTTATACTAGCTATCCTGGTCCATTTGCTCGAAGAATATGGGATGCAATTCACTCAGAGAACTGCCCCAAATGTGAGTTACTCTCCTATTAGGTGTTCATTAATCATGCTCAACAAGTATCAAGCCAATTGTCAAAAAACAATTGTCTAGCCAAATCTGAATACACCATAAGATTATGATTTAATAAACAAGGTGCGTGCTTTAATTTGTGTCATTATGATTGTCTAAGTTTCTTGGATTTGTTAAATACATACACTTTTTTTTAAAAGAATTTATGTACACGTGTTTTCAAATTTTTGCTTCGTTTATACTTTGTGTAATATTCACAGTGGGCTATGAAGGCTTGGAAGAGTTACACAATAGAGGAGCCTGGAGTCGTTCATTGCATGAGTCTTGATCATATCTTGAGGATACGTGTACTGTGAACATAACTGATAAGGGCCAGACATATTGTTTTGTGTATTTTGACTAGTTCTCGCAAGTTTATATTATGAATGTAGATGAAGTTTAGTTTATTTTGTGAATTTGGGTATATATTAGTAGTTGGGGCAGTTTTTATGTTGCTAACACATATTTTGGTTTCTAACTTTGGTGAATGTGGATGGATTTGGTACTTATTGGGATATAGTAGTGTATTTGGTTAATTATGCCTTTGAGTGAATCTTTTGTATTGCAAAGTTTCATGATATATATGGCTATTTGAATGTAATTGCAGAGTTTGATTTTTGATATTTTTTTAATAATTTTTTGCCAAATAATTATGAAATATAACACATCACACAGGCCTGAAATAATTGATGTTAAAACAAAGATAACATATCGCTTTTAAAAACAAAACTGATGTTCATGTTATAATCATACACCAGTATGTGACTTTAACACATCACCTACAAACTGATGTCTATTTTGGCACTTTATGGCTGGTCATTTATATCAGTCCAAGACTGATGTGAAACTACCTCTAAAACATTGGTTATATCAATAAAAATGTTATCGTAAGGACCTATAGACTTCGCCATCTTTTCCAGAACTGATGTGTTATAAACCTTTATACATCATGTTGCAGGATAAAATCGATATGTATGGGTGAATTAACCTTGAGTTTTATATGTTTGAACGGATATAAATCTCATGTTTATGCTAACATTGAGTATCTAGTAATATATTATATATGTATTAGACATCAGTTATTAGGCTAAAAATAATGTAATATGCTATCTTTGACATCGGTCCAAAACTGATGTGAAAAACATGGACTTTTCTCTACACCCACAAAGACATCGGTTCTCCAAATTTTGGACATCGGTTATGAACTGATGTTTATTGATCTTTTTTCTTATAGTCAATTTCTGTAGAAACTCAAAATATCTCTCCAGCTATATCACTTTAAAATCTTATAAAGAATGCATGATCTTAAAATTCTTGTTACATACAAATTGAAGATTTTTTTTTCTATTTTTTCCAACAATATAGAGAATGAAGAAAAAATTATAGGTGACTCTAAGCTGAAATGGAAACAAAATGTTGGAATATTTTGATAAAGCAAAATCTAAATCACGAATAAAGAGAAAGACAATCAAAAGGTATATTTATTATATATACCTGGACATCATGACCACCAGGGTTTCATTCACAAACCTCGCTGCAAATTTTTTTTATTAAAAAATGAATTATCACTAAAAATAATCATCGTATCTAAAGAGATAACGTTTTCACTGATTGGCTAGGCCATCGACACTTCTTGTATCCACACTTATAATATATTAAAGATTTAAGAGTCGAGTATAGAAGAACAAAAACTAGTTACATAAAATGGGGAAATAGAAACAATTAAGTAAAATTACATGTTTGTCATATATCTTAGCCCATGTTTGTGTAATCATACCTCTTTTTCGTTTGTATTAATGCATGTTATAGTAGCAAGAGAATAAAATTAAGTGGAACATCCATTTATGATTCAAAACTGTGCACAATTTAGAGAAACTTAACACGAGCTATTTGTAAAAAATTTTAAAAATTAGGTGTCAGATTAAATATCATCTGACATATTATGTGACAATTCGGGTCAAATCCTGAACCTTTATTAAAAAGTGGCTCAAGTCCGTGATTCTGAGTTTGAAATAAGCCGAATCCTAGCGGCCCAAACACATCCAACTTGAATAATCTACGAGTCCACCATAGGCCCCCAAAATATTATGATTTATTGGTACATTTACTAGTAGTGCTTTGCCTAATAAATTGAACTAAATTCCAAAATCTAGTTGATATGGGACCAGGCTATTACACATTAGGTATCTTGATAAAAAAGTGACAAAAATTATAATTGAAAATCAACATCATATGTAATAAGATGCCAATTTAAACACTTTATAAACTTAAAAGTTAGCATCGTATGGTTAAGCTTTAACACATGACTTGTTTAAAATGTTGTATCCTGCCTTGTTGCGTATAGTTGGAGGGATAACAATAGGTTTTGGTTTGTTGTACTTGTTCGATTAAGAAGATTTTTTAAGCTTTGTCTCTGAACTATCAGTACTCTCTTCCATAATTGAGTTTGCCTAAAGTTCTAGACCACTTTGTCCATCAACATTTTTCTTTTCCTTCTTTCTCAGTCGTTTTTCCCTCTTCTACATACAAAACCATTATTTTTATATCAAACTAAGGGTGCAATGCAAACTACAAATGTAGTAGAAGAGGATCCCGTTTATATACATGATGGATCTGAATAAAAATTAACATTGAAATGGAATGATGATTACCCGTTCCTTCTGTTCTGCTTCCTTTTGGGCTCGTAACTCATTAATCGATAACTCAATCGACACACCGTCTTCGCGTGCATGACCAAGAGAACTTGTAATTTGTGACTAAAAAGGAACTTAGTTTTGGTTATAAGACCCATTTTTCCATTTTAACAAAACAGGGCAGTAGCTATGCACTGCATAGCGTCGTTGTACAACTTTCATTGCAACAATTTTATAAAATCGAAATTTTAATATCTTAAGCTCAAACTTTGCAGAGGGCTTCCTAACTACATAATTTACCTACTGACCAAGTTTCATAATTTTTAACCATGTCTAAGGGCTCGTTTGTATCATCAAATTGAGTTTAGTCAGCGGTTTGGTTCACTTGCGCGACTTTTACCAAAATAGACTTTTCTTTTAAACCGTACATCGTCTCGACACAATCTTTATATGGTTAAAAAATAAAAAACATTATGTTTACTTTCATAGGTAGTGGTGTTGAAAAATATAAGTTTTACAGTTCAAAAACTTTGTTTAAAATAGGCATAAAATTTAACGGGCATTACAACGGCTATATGCGTAATGATTCCCGAATCTAACTTTGTTTAATCCATTTAACAACAACCCAACCATCAAATACAACATATTTATTGCAAGTTCAGTCCATATACTATATGAAAACATTACCAACATCAACCCATAATAATTAACCACCAAGATCTAACCCTTTACAATCCAAACTCCATGAACTAACATATACTTAAACATAACTTAAACTCAAGCTTATAACTCATGTAAATCAAATGGTGGGTGAGTGGTTATACCTTCTTGGATCCTTAAAAATGCTAACAAGAGGTTGTAAGCCTAAGGGAGCCTTGATCCATGCTTATCATCCTTAAACTAGAAAAATAAATCAAGACAACAAGTTAGTGATTTTCGTAGTTACTATTCACCTTTAACTTCAAATATTTTTTAAAAATTTAAAATTTCATGGATGACCTTGAAATTTGGTACGAACCTTATAAATGATATGGAGGAGCTATGGTTAAATTTTGGTGATTTTAGAAGCTATAGAACTTTAAATATGAATTTTTGTTTCTTTGGTGTTCTTGAATGGCTAAATGGAGAAGAAAAGAAAAGGGGAGTGTTTGATTGCTTTTGTAAATGAATTGAGTGGTATATGTGAGTTGTATGAAGATTTTTATCCATATAGATCAGCAACAAAAAGTCTTCCAAATCTAGGCATAGGCTAGTACATGGATTGGTCAAATCTTCATGAGGAAGCTTCTTGACTTCCTTGTTTTAGAAAAGTATGTCTCTAACTTGATTCCTTGGTTCTTAACTTGTTTGGTTGGCTTGTAACCAAAATGGTTTGCATGGCTTATGGAAGAATCTTGTATGGATTTTACTTGGTTGCATGGCCATAATAGCCACTAATTAACTTCGTCTCTTTATCCCGGATAAATCCTCGAAAACGCTTTGCGATAACATTACTTGTTTCATAAATCCTTATTGATTTCCATACTAGTACTTACATGCCTCTTTGAATTTAATTCTTATAATGTCCTTCGGTGCCACGTAACCCTCATTTTATTTCATATCTCATGAATAGTGCCATTTTTAAAAGTTTGTCATTTGCAAAAACTAACGACTTTTACATACATTTGTTTTTAGTATAAAAATGCACCGTGAACTTGGATTCCTAATTTTCATACTCGAACATAATGTGGTTGTAAAAGTTTTAATTAAACCATAAGATTACTATTCATCAAAGTCTTTTGTCGATGTCAAAAATTTGGGTTCTTACACACTGGAAGGTTAAGTTTAAAACAGGCAAGTATGAGCGAAAGAAATTCTTAGTAAGATTATTAAAACTTAATAGGAAAGCCTCAAAAAAATTTATGAATTTTTCAAATAAAACCGATATTTTCCTTTTAACAACATCCAAACAGTTTTGATAATTTGCAATACTTTTTCATTAAACCTTTTGGTAATCGAGCAACAGAGGCTGTGGCAATAATTTCAAACTTAACAAGAATCTGGTCAACTATCCATGCTGGAAATCAGTTGACGTAAGAAGATCATCTTTTCAAGATATTTGCAAGAAAGAAACCATTTTTCTCTGTATACTAACAGGCATATCACAATCAAAATAATATGAAACAATAATCATAAACTGAATCATAATTTCTATATCAACTTTTTTATTCAAAATATTAACACTTGATAAATCATTTCTTTTATGATTATCAATAACAATTTAGATTGGAATCAATTTCGACGGTATGTTGCCACCGATGATAAGCCGCGGAGCAACACCGGTATGCCGAAGCATATCCAACAAAACAAAAGGGTACCCAAAAAGGCAACACATTGTCCTATGGAAAAGGTATTATAATAATTTTGTATAATACATAGTCCTCGCTGCGCCATCATCACATTCATCTTACGCTAACATCCTTAATAATTCAATTCCCCCATTGGACATGGTTAGGAATAATCTTCAAAAATAACATTAACCTTTTGAAATATATAAAACAGTTATCTATTCTGAATTTAGAATAGGGAGAACACTTGCATAATTTAAAAACCAACATCTAGATATGTAAAAATACTTAACTATTCTGAACGTAGAATAGTAGAGGAATACGTGCATAATTAGAATCCAATAGTTTGAATGTAAAACATTTAGAATGAAGGAGATACACTTGCCTTTGGTCCTTAGCCATTCCGCACGCTCAAACTGACATAATTATCTTATTTTTCTGTCCCCTGACATCACCATTTTTATTCCACTAATAATCCGATTTTCAGCTACTGCGGTTGCTACAATCCTGATACGTAATACTATTTAACTTAAATCTTTATTTATTCTGTCTTGTCTTGATCGTCTCGAGCATCTATAATTTAAAGATCCACTTTAATCGGCTAAACGATAATTGCTCGACAGACTGCTCGTTTACAATTCTACCATCTACACATACGATAAACGCTTATATGGAGTAATTACATGCATTAAATAATTATACAACTAGTGTATGCTGAACACATAGACATATATTGCGCGTAAACACATAAAGCATATAACACGTAACTTGGTTCGTCAAAAGATTTAATGTGATATGTTTAAAACTAAAATCAGGTCAAAATATGATTTTTCGATAAATATCGACCCAATAAATGATTCCTAAAATAATTACCCTTCGTTTCAAAATGAAATTTAAATTCAAAACTATTTTTGAAAGACTTAGTGTATTTTTCTCGTTCCAACGGAACTCGTTTCATTCAAATCGGAGAAACGGTTCAATTGTTATCTAATTAATACGAATAAATCAATTAATAATTAAATTAATTGATTTTTTGAATTAATTATCAATAATCAAATCCATAAAATTATTTTTAAAATTTAACTAATTAATTAAATACATTAATTAACCATTCCAGATAATTAATTAATAAATTTAATCATTTAAAATTAATTTTTCAAATTTTTTGAAATTATTTAAAAATAATTTAATTAATTATATATATTAATTAAATAATTCATTTTAAATCAATAAACTGAATTCTTGAATTTTTTTAAAAAAATTTACTCCAGAAACATATTTTTGAACTGTAGTTAGGGTTTTGAAGATCAAACGTGTTATTGGCATGAATGATTGCCAAGAACACAACAATGGTGCCTAGATTATGGTCGTCTTCTCCGGTGACTTGACCGGAATTTGGCGACTCTCCGGCAACTCTAAAGTAGAAAAAACAACACAGTTTTAAACGGGTTTTCGGTCGAACATGACCAAAACAACGACCATAACAAATAACAACAACATCAAAGATTACGGCCAAATCACGAAGAACTCCGATTTAAGCTTTCCGGTAAACTCAATATAACAAAAACGAACACCAAATTCGATGTTTAATATGGAAAATCGAAGCTTTGAACTCGTACAATCTCATACCATCAATCATATAAACAACCAATCAACACACACTTCAAAAATTGATATATACCTAATAACTAAACCCATGAACTTGTCTAACAATTCGGGCAATCCAATAACATATATATATATATATATATACATGAATCGACTGCAAATGATCATCTAAAGCTATTTAAAACATCAAAACTCATTAACAATCAAGTAGGAAGAAAGCCCCAAATCGATTAAAAATGACGAAGAACCCTAAAATTAAAAGTTACAAATTTACCCATCCTTTGAATGATTTGACGATATATTCAGATAGTACTTTTCAAGAGTTTCGATTTAGATACTTATAAGCTTGATTTGAAAATCAATAACATGTTCAAAAGTGTTTTGATCCTCAAGAACAGTTCAAGAACAACAAGAACTATTTTTAGAGAATTTTTTTATTTTATAAAAATATGATTTGTAAAATAAAAAAATGGCCTATTTATATTTTCAGGAAAAAAATAAAATACCTAAAATTATTTAGGGTCTAATTATATCATCTTACAAAATTAATTAGCCCAAAATTGATAATTAATGGGGAATAATTTTTAAAATAGTATTTTTAAATAAATACAAAAATCATGCCAAAACTCCCCAAAAATTATGAATTTTTCGAAAATGTAAAAATGTAATTAATTTGAAAGACCCTTGATTCTATAAAAATAAAAATACCAGTTTTGTGGACTTTGACGTCATGGTAGGGCCAAGTCCGATAACTTTTGATAAACCGAAACATTTTCTAAATTTAAAATAAACCCCAAAAACAATTATAAAACATGCCAACTCGCGCAAAACGAGACGAAACATGTAACACGTAACATATGCTATTATTAATGAATCCAATTATCTTATAATTTCATATAAATGCAATTTAAACACGCAAAAATTATCTGAAAAATATTCTTGTCCTTATGGGACCACATATAATAATTACCACGTAATATTTTATTACCATAAATATTTTGACTTAAATAAACACATAATATTTCCTTTAACACGCAATTAAGCGATCATAAAATATTCTATTTGAATATTTTCGCCACTCACTTCGATACTAGGGTGGACACGGATAAAAATACTGGTACAAATATAAATTTTAATTTTTAAAGGACATAAGTAAATATGTCCAAAAATTCTAAGATATTAAATTTATTAAAAATATGCATATTCCACATTCTAGAATTTTTTCATACTTTCAATAAAAAAATATGACCCGAGATGAAACACCAGTAATAATTTTGACGCGGATAAAATATCCACTCGATCCCAAAAATTTTAAACGGACGTAATTATCATTTTCAATGAAACAATCAGCATTTAATAAAATTTTAGGAACATAAAAGTAATTAAATATTTTCAAAAGACCGACAAGGATCGATACGGAACTACCAATTAGCACATTGAGCATTTTAAGAACAAGAAACATCACGTAGGAATAAATTATCCATAATTTTATTCTTTCCAAATTGGAAAAATCACAAAAAACATTCAAATAATAATTATAATAATTTCTGAAACAAGAGATATTACACTTTCGGTCTCTCATCCTGTCAAAGTTTCTCTTTCAACTTTGCAGCCATTTCTTCTTGTCTTAACATCTCAACTTTTCTAGCCGATTCTAGCCCTTCCTCTGTTTGCTGTTTCTTTTCCTCCAATGTATCAAAAGACTCGAGGCAGCCAGAAACAATATGTAAACAATCCCGGATTTGGGAATAGGTTTGATATATGTTTTGTCTTTCGATATCTTTTTTTTATTTCACCATCAATTTGTTCACTTTTACCAGGTTTCACTATGTTTTTGTTCAATATTTGTAGCCGATATGCTTCTGATGTTGATATCTTGAATCTCCTCAATGTGCTTCTGATGTTGATATGACATAGACTTCGCGAAATCATCATTTTTGCTCAAAGGTCCATTAAAATCTCCACCTGATAAACATACTTGCCAATGTAAATCAAAGAAAAATAAAATAATTTTTTTAAGAAAAAAAGGCAAGTCTGACGAACTTGATTAGTACAAAGACGATAAAGTGTTTCTCTATGTCCCTTTACTGCAAAATCATTAGATGCCTTTGCTTCATCCTTGTACATCCAATAATGCTTGCTCTGTGACGTAATACCAACTTTTAATCAAATATTGCATTGCGCTACTTTTCAGTATTGTGAATTCTATTTTTTTAGTGAACATCTCTGTTATTTTACTACTTCAACCTATGATTTTTAACTAAAACAAATCTTTTATATTTTAGAAAGGAATATACACTACGGTGTGTGCAATAGTAATTTTAAAGCTGAAAATTATATTACTAACCATGTACATTTCAAAACACATTTCAATTAAATCAGACTACACCATGCAAGAAATATAAAGATATCGAGTAAATAATAGGAGAATTTAGTGAGTGATTTAATTTTCTTTTCATATACACAATTATTTTATTTAATTTGAGAAGAAACTGGTTTGAGATTTTTTTTTGAGCACTTTATATGCATAATTAAACAATTCATTCAGGGGAATGATGATAAAAATAACGAAATTACGCATCTCATGATCGATTAGAGGGATATTTCTGTATATAAGATTAGGCATCTATGAATAAACGCTGATACAGTGTGATTCAAATATACAAATTATCAAAGAACAATTAAAATAATTCAACACTTATGCAATTTCATTGTCAAAAAATTCAATAATAAAAAGATCATAGTCTATTTTGAATACCATAAATGAAATCAGAAAAGGGGATGGAATACTCAAATAAATATAGATATATAATGTACATGCATACCTTTGTTTGAAATCAAGATACAAAGATATGTAGAACACATGTAATACGCAAACAAGAAACCAAGTTAGATCCATTGTGGTAGTATCATCGCATTAGAATAATTGAAATCAAAGTGATACCGGAAGCAATTATAATTGTAGTTTATGAATTTTAGAATTCAATTTCAAATAACATATATCAATAATTTTGTGATGAAGATGTAGTTTACATACATGATTTTATATTTTGAAAATTCGATGGCATGATTAGTGGCATAATTTGTGGGTTTGTAATTTATGAAGAATGAATTGTATACATGTATTGTATGGTTTCTACGCAGACCTATTTTCCACAGAGAACTCTCTTATATAAAGTCCCGTGAGAGAATCATTTATTCTACTTTAAAAGCTCATAATTAATTCTAAATTTTTATTCACAAAATAAAAAAAATTGATTCTAATGTAGAATACTTATCATATATATATATATATAAGTATATATATATATATATATGTATGTATGTATGTATGTATAAAGGAGTTCAACATTTAAAACTTAGAACAAAAAAGTTGATTTTAAAATTGATTCTACTATGAAATCATTTTAGATACCACTTTGAACTATTTTATTAATTTCTATTGTTATAAAAAAGTTGGGTAATTTTGTTCACTTTAGCAATTGAAATTTATAATTATATTTAATAAAAAATGAGGTAAATATATGTATTATATACATTTATATAAAGGTTCTCTACCGGATTCTATACAAGGGAGTACACTCTTAAGTACAACCCTACCTATATACATATATATTCTATACAATATGTTGAAAGAGTTGGGTCAAATAAAGTAGTAAAGTTTACGAAATTGTACTCACATAAAAATGAAGAAGATACGTCCATGCCTTCAGTAAAGATTCAACATTTTGCATCTTTAAAAAAAAGATACATGATTATACCCCCTTTTTTGCATAAACCATTAAAAATAAAGATATAAAGAAAAGAAAAGTTCTAAAGAACCAATTACTCCATAATGTACTCATACATAACAGGCTAGCAAAGCACATAGAAATTCTTAAATTAAATAATATATGTTTTTGTTTATACATATGTATATACATATAGGGAATTACTTTATAAAAACTGGAACTTTGATAGAGCAGCTATAATATGCACAAAAATAAGAAAACATAATCTAATCGAATGACATGAATAATACACATATAATCGAACAATTTTGTATATTTTAGCTCTAATCGTACCTTTTCAATTTTGAATTGTGCAGTCCTAATCAACTTATTCTCTAATCCAATTGAAATTTTGTGTGAGAGTCGACTGTTAAAGAGGCGTTAGAAATGAGTAAGAGATGGGTGACACAGTGAAAGTTGAGTGTGAGAATTAAGTTTTATATTTATTCAGAAAAAAACAATTCCTACCAAATAGTTTGGTATAATCCAACAATAAAAAGCTCACATTTAGTTTAGTCAATTGTCCAAAGTACAACAAAGGCATTAGTTTCCTAAAAGTATTGTAATTTCTCATGTATCTGTTACATGTTTCAATTTGTTTCTTTCGCTACAACACTTTTTTATAATATTTTAATAGATTAACAAGCTATTTTTTCAATAGAAACATTATATTCCGGGTTTACAATAACCAATATGTGGCATAGTGATCCCAAGAAAATTAGAGTAGATCATGGTAATCACACAATTAACCATACAAATAACAAAACTATGTGAAAAAATTAACATTACCTTTCTGACTACTTTCGAGTTAAGTGAGGCCCAATAACACCTAATAGTTTTGGTGTTGTACTTGTTTCTTAGCTGTTGCTAGATTATCAAAATATATTTATAACGTCTATTTACAAGTAAATGTTACCTTGGCAGCAATCGGGTTGTCAATTACAATCTTTTACGGAGTATTTTCTTCATTGTTTGCTGTAATTAGCCTATAAATAAGTGAACAAACATAAAATAATGACTCTTGAAATAACACTTTCCATACATATGAAATCTAATGGTATTAGTTTGGGGAAAAAAACTCATATAAAGTGAATTTAGTATTTCATGACCATTACTGGCCGTAACATCTACCTAAATCCTAAATCGATTTAGATCTTGATTTGTTAATTTTATTAGATTAAACTAGTTCTGAAATTTGGATCAATTTCGAACTATTAAAGTTCATATATTGAAATTAATCCAGATTTATGCTCATACAACGAACAATCAAATGTTTATTCAAAGACCAAAAGTAATAATACTGATCATCGAAAATCAAATCTTTTAACATTAAATGCTATGAAATATCATGCTATAATTAACTCTCAAACTTTAAAAAACATCAATAAAACAAATCAATTAAGTACTTTATCTCAAATCGGAAACCAATTAAAAAAAAGTTACATACATATGTAGGCACATATATGATAAAAAATATAAGGTATACCTTTTCTGAATCAGATCGAACACATATATCATAAAATTTCTGAAAGGTGCCGCTCAAAAATATTGGAAATATATATAAATAGATCCGGCGAGAGAGAAATATAAAATAGAGGATTGGTTCTTTTAACCTTAAATGCGGTGTTGTTAAAACTTAAAAAGAGGTAGGGTAACTAATAGAAAAGAGTAATCTTGATGTCTATTTATATTTGAGAATGGTTGTAACCTAACGGATAATGACCTCTTGGACAAGAAGTGAACAAGAGATGGATTGGGCTTGTGCAAATTGAGAAGATTAGAAAAGCCCAAGAACATAATATATTATGTTAAGATCAAATTAAATTCTATAACTTCTAAACAGATTTATATCCATTAGAAAAGAATATATGTTTAGGGTTGGAATCTTTATAAGTTAGTGATAAAGCTATAATTAATTTTAATTCAAAGCCTACCATTAACAACCTTCGTAAATGTAATATTTATATACAGATTGTGTAATATATTTCATTGCTAATATCACACTATAATTATATGTTAGGAAAATTTAATGATGATAAAAAGTACTTAAATAAAAATACTTGATATGTGTAGCTTATGAGTTGTTAATGTTCTATGAATCAATAATGTGACTTGTAGGATTTTGATACTTTAACTCTATAAATTGAAAAAAAAAAGATCATTCTAAACCTACAAGGCATAATTCTACGGCCTGACAGATCATTCAAAAATCAAGTAACTAATAGTAGTTGAAGTGCAAATATAGACTTCCAAAGGACTCACATATCAATCTCTTAAGTTAACCCTATATAACATGTTTATAGTGTTACTCACAATCAAGATTTAAGCATGGTGGACATTCAAGCAAGCATGCATGCATTCATCTTAATACAAGCCTATTGTATAGCAATGCAACATTACTTACATGATCCCTTAACTGGTTAACCCTTTGTTTTTATCTACAATCATGTTTGTATTTAGTAGTTTAAGTCACTCTTTATAAACTATACATGTAATTAAGCCAATGCAATAGTGCTAGGAAGAAAATCTCTTAATCATGTCGTAAGTGAAGAAGAAAGTTGTTAAAATATTAATGGAGTTGCAGAAAAGTGGTGAAATTTTATTAAGATATAATGTGCATCTAATTCATGGAAAGCTGTCAAAATATTGTTGGAGTCACTATTTTCCTAAGTTGAATGTACAGTCTCCAATTAATTCTTATGTGTAACAAACTTAAGAGCAAAATCTGAAATAGAATTTTAAAAGAGAATAAGTCAACCCCAAGAGGTTGAGTGAGCGTCCGAGTGTGGTATTATATACATGTGTAATTAGAATCATGATATAATAGAAAATAGTTATCGTGTTTTGGAAATCTCAATACACACTAGCAACACCCTTCGCTCTTTCTTACCTCCCCAAAAAAATAGACTCTTGTGACAACCCTGGTCAAGTCCCGTCTCCGAGCCCAAAATAAGCCTACTGGCCCAAATCTAGCCAACTTGCTTAGTCCACAAGCCCACCAAAGGTCCCCAAAAGATCATGATTAGTTGGTGCACTTAGTCGTGATACTTTACCTTTTAAACTGAAAAAGTCTCGAATCTCCTTGATGTGAGACTGGGGTATCACAAACTCCCCCACTTAAACTTCTAACGTCCTTGTCAGGCCTACACAGATAACCCATAGGCCAAGATCGTTGCCTCTCTAGTCATTGTGGGATAATAATGACACCAGCCTTCATGTCCCCACCTCCAGACCTCTGTCTATTGTGGAATAATGACACCAGCCTTCGTGTCCCCACCTCCGAAAACTTGATGCATCAAGCTTTCAAGAGTCATCTTTGATACCCTTTGTAGCATCTAAGCCCACAACTGAATGTATACCGGACCTAACAACCTCCACAGGCCAGTTCGAAAATCCTAGCGATGTGGTACACATTAGTTGTTGACTTATATCTATAAAGACTCCAAATTCTCTTATTCTTATCGATGTGGGATGTTACAATCACCCCTTCTTAGAGGGTCAACGTCCTCGTCGAGCCCACAAACACACATACAGAACCCGAACAACGCCTCTGCATTTCCGTCTAGGTAGAGCTCTGATACCATATGTAACAACCCAGATTAAATCCCGAGTGTTTTTTGAAAATCGGGTCAAGGCCCGATTCCAAGCTCAAAAAAGCCGAAGCCGACTGACCCAAATTCAGTCAACTTGTTTAGTCCACAAACCTACCACTGGCCTCCAAAAGATCATGATTTGTTGGTGCACTTAGTAGTAGTACTTTACCTTATAAATTGAACTAAATTCTCAAACTTCTCGATGTGGAACTGGGGTGTTGGGGTGTTACACTCGTCAGTATCTACCTTATCACCTAGGTCAGAAGTCATGCCGCAGTACATGACACACAAATGAGCACTCCTTTCCGCAACAACCAACTCCTGATTGTTTATGAAAGGAAGAAGAATGTAGGCTCCATGCCTATTGCCAACATGGCCCGCTACCAGTCCGGTGATATGAATCTCCTTCGGCCCGGGCCCCTACACACAAAACTATATATAATATTTCAAAATCAAGACACATAATATATTTTATATATATGATGCACAATAGTGTTTCAAAACAAGAGCTAGTCAAATAATTTATCATATTAATTAAACTAATTACATTAAAAATGTAATAGTTATTTTAGCCATAAAAATATCTTAAATCAAATGTAATTTTTTGAATTCTAATAATTATATACATTAAAATTTAATAAATGATAAATATGTAACGAATAAATGAAGGAGCACTCCCCGTTCAAGAGCAAACCAAGAAAGTTCGCTTTTGGACCATATTCCGACAACATTGTATACGAATAGTTTTAAACTATGATTTTAGAAGAGGCCACCAAAACTTCAATCAAAGCATCTGCCCAGGTAATGTTTCACTCTATGCATAGTGTCGTCAAGCTCATCTCTTAGAGGGCGCGTGTCATAAAATTGGAAGGTGAGAACTCCATTTTTAAAGTTAGCTTAAAGATAATGACATCAATTTTCAAAAAGAAATCAAGGCCAATGATTCCGATTATTTCCTTTTTGGACAAAGAAATCAAAGATCAGAAGGAGATGCTCAAGACTTTAAATGAGAAATTCAACAGTCAAGAAATTGAAGTTAAGGAGCTGAAGACGTGCCTCGACTATCTGGAGGACCAGCAAAAGAATGACTGGCCAAAGAAAAAGAAAGATATTTCAGATGAAGCTTTTGCAAGGGGCTTCAATTTTTATCTGGTCAGATTTATGGCCAATGATCCACATTACACCTTTGATGGTTTTAGACCATAAGCGGTTACTGAGATGGTAAAGTATAAGAAAGATAATTCCAAGGCCATCAAAGAAAGAAGGATTGAACTGGACTGGGAGAAGCCTGAGGAGGCGCCTTCTGATCATGAGGTACGTGAAGAAAAGGCACAAGTTGGCGTTAGACACATTCCAAACCCAGCAGTCTAGGCTAAGGCACATGATGCGCCTTTTGATGATGCTAATATCACTCCTCTCCAGACTGTTGATGCTTCTCAAACCATCCCTCCAGCCATTCAGGACGAGTCCTGAAATATTTATACTTTTTAAGTAACTATTCTGAATTGCTACTCATTCGCTTCTAACATTCTAAGGTGCCAGCCCTCTTTTGATGTTGTGCAATGTGTAAACATTAATCTTTCTTTGTTAACTCTACAAGGTTTCAAAACCTTGGATCTATATATGCTTACTTGCTAAGTCCATGAGAATCTTTCATTAACTATGGCGCTACTTCATCTTAGGGTGCGCCTTTCAAAAAAGTATGCAACTTAATATTTTGACTCAACCAAATTATTTGCACTTCATAAAACATCATATATATTTTCTTTAAGGAGCTTTTCCTTTGTTTTCTTGCAGGGGTGTGCGAGTTTCTACAGATTTTTATGAATTTCTTAGAGTTCTTTCTTAACACGAGAACCCTAAAATTGGAATGAAACATTTTTAATTTCTTACGTAACAAGTTTTAATCACCTATCATCACATTTAACTAAGAGATCAAATACAATTAAAATATTTGATATCACTGCAACTGTCCAAACTAAAAAAGAAGAAAATATAATATGATATCCACTACGCCATAAGTGCACATAGAAAACCCCTACTATGCAGTTGCATAATACGGGCGTGGCCGTAGAGACCTAAGGCAACGAAAATTGCAACACCACGAAGCGTTGCAATACGTGTCTTTTGCAACACAAAATGCATATAGTGGCAACAACACTTGGTGTTGCATAAAAAAGAAGCCACATCAGCACAGTGTCCTATATGGCACATGACAGGTCATTTTTCCAGGTCAGCATCTTGCCACGTCAGCAGTGGGGCCCACATTGCCACGTTAGCTGTGGGCCCACATTGCCACATCATTAGTGGGCCCTATTTTGCCACATCAATAGTGGCCCCTTTTTCCACGTCAGCTGTAGGCCCCTCTTTTGACACGTTAGCAGTGGGTCCCATAGTGGGTAATATAACACTGATTTTAGTCATATGCAACACTAATTTTAGTCATTTGCAATACCATTTTTAGTAATATGCAACGCCATGTTTAGTCTTATGCAACATCATATATAGTCAAATGCAACACTTCAAAAATAAATATTTGGACATAATTGTTCTGTTTTTACATGAATCCTGCCAAACAAGGCATCCAACAATCAACACAACAAGCATCAAGATACAGAATAAAGTCTTTAAAAAGTTGCTCCTCCTAGATAGCATTAGTGAGCCTTCATACTTCCCATCATTATAATTTGCGAGGGTACGTCCAAAAGCCATTTTTACTCGGATGTGACAAGTGTAGATATAGGCCGAACCAGGTGAGGTGGTTTGTTAAAAGGCTGAGAAAACTCCACCTACATAGTAACGGAGCTGGACATTAGTAATTAGTTATCGACTACTAGTTTAAGAAAGAAGATAAGTGAAAATGCATTTGAGTAGAAACTACCTCATTAAAAAATTACTATCGCAATTGTTAAATGTTTTATTCTCTGGAATCAAATGCCACTGAATCAGATAATCTATGATAGCATACACTTGTACATACACTTGTTTTCAGTATAAAGACGCACCGTGAACTTGGATTCTTAATTTCATACTC
Source organism: Anethum foeniculum (assembly GCA_003724115.2). Taxonomy (NCBI): domain Eukaryota; kingdom Viridiplantae; phylum Streptophyta; class Magnoliopsida; order Apiales; family Apiaceae; genus Anethum; species Anethum foeniculum. Next base: position 40,323 of record PHNY01213243.1, read on the forward strand.
GAACATAGTGTGGTCGTAAAAGTTTTAATTAAACCACAAGATTACTATTCATCAAAGTCTTTGGCCGATGTCAAAATTTGGATTCTTACACACTGGAAGGTTAAATTTAAAACAGGCAAGTATGAGCGAAATAAATGCTCAGTAAGATTATTAAAACTTAATAGGAAAGCCTCAAAACAATTTATGAATTTTTCAAATAAAACCGATATTTTCCTTTTAACAACATCCAAACAGTTTTGATGATTTGCAATACTTTTTCATTAAACCTTTTGGTAATCGAGCAACAGAGGCTTTAGCAGTAATTTAAAACTTAACAAGAATCTGGTCAACTATCCATGCTGGAAATCAGTTGACGTAAGAAGATCATATTTTCAAGATATTTGCAAGAAAGAAACCATTTTGCTCTGTATACAAACAGGCATATCACAATCAAAGCAATATGAAACAGTAATCGTAAACTGAATCATAATTTCTATATCAACATTTTTATTCAAAACATTAACACTTGATAAATCATTTCTTTTATGATTATCAATAACAATTTAGATTAGAATCAATTTCGATGGTATGTTGCCGCCGGTGATCAGCCGCGGAGCAACACCAATATGCTGAAGTATATCCAATAAAATAAAGGGGTACCCAAAAAGGCAACACATTGGCCTATGGAAAAGGTATTATAATAATTTCATATAATACAGAGTCCTCGCTGCGCCGTCATCACAGTCGTCTTATGCTAACCATCTAATCTTAAAGTACTTTTATTAAAGGAGCCAAATTAAATGACATCCTTAATAATTCAATTCTCCCATTTCACATTTTTAGGAATAATCTTCAAAAACAACTTTAACCCTTTGAAATTTATAAAATAATTACCTATTCTGAATTTAGAATAGGGAGAACACTTGTATAAAAACCAACATTTATATATGTAAAAATACTTAACTATTCTGAACGTAGAATAGTAGAGGAATACTTGCATAATTGGAATCCAACAGTTTGAATGTAAAACATTTAGAATGAAGGAGATATACTTGCATTTGGTCCTTAGCCTTTCCGCACGCTCAAACTGACACAATTATTTTATTTTTCTGTCCCCTGACATCACCATTTTTATTCCACTAATTATCTGATTTTCCGCTCATGCGGTTGCTACAATCCTGATACGTAATACTATTCAACTTTAATCTTTATCCATTATGTCTTGTCTTGATCATCTCGAGCATCTATAATTAAAACATCCACTTTAATCGTGTAAACGGTAATTGCTCGACAGACTGCTCGTTTACAATTCTACCATCTACCCATACGATAAACCCTTATATGGAGTAATTACATGCATTAAATAAGTATACAACTAGTATATGCTGAGCACATAGACATATAATGCGTGTAAAAACATAAAGCATATAACACGTAACTTAGTTCGTCAAAAGATTTAATGTGGTATGTTTAAAACTAAAATGAGGTCAAAATATGATTTTTCGATAAAGATCGGCCCAATAAATGATTCCTAAAATAATTACCCTTCGTTTAAAAATGAAATTCAAATTCAAAACTATTTTTGCAAGACTTAGTGTATTTTTCTCGTTCCAACGGAACTCGTTACATTCAAATCGGAGAAACGGTTCAATTGTTACCTAATTAAAACAAATAAATCAATTAATAATTAAATTAATTGATTTATCGAATTAATTATCCAACAATCAAATCCATAAAATTATTTTTCAAAATTAAATAATTAATAAATTAATTAATTTACCATTCCAGATAATTAATCACTAAATTTAATCAGTTTAAATTGATTTTTCAAATTTTTGGAAATTATTTAAAAATAATTCAATTAATTATATAAATCAATTAAACAATTGAATTTTAAATAAATAAACTGAATTCTTGAATTTTTTTAAAATTTTTTTACTCCAGAAACATATTTTTGAAGTGTAGTTAAGGTTTTGAAGATCTAACGTGTTATTGGCATGAATGCTTGCCAAGAACACAACAATGCTGCCCAGATTCCGGTGGTCTTCTCCGGTGACTTGACCGAAATCTGGCGACTCTCAGGCAACTCTAAAGTAGCAAAAACAACCCAGTTTTAAACTGGTTTTCGGTCGAACATGACCAAAACAACGACAACAACAAACAAAATCAAAGATTACGGCTAAATCACGAAGAACTCCGATTTTAGCTTTCCGTTAAACTCGATATTACAAAAACAAACACCAAATTCGATGTTTAATATGGCAAATCGAAGCTTAAAACTCATACAATCTCATACCATCAATCATATAAACAACCAATCAACAGACACTCCGAAAAATTGATATATATCTAATAACAAAACCCAAGAACTTGTCTAACAATTCGGGCAATCCAATAACACATATCTATACATGAATCGACTGCAAATGATCATCTAAAGCTATTTATAACATAAAAACTCATGAACAATCAAGTAGGATTAAAGCCCCAAATCGATTAAAAATGAAGAACCCTAAAATTAAAAGTTACAAATTTACCCATCCTTTGAATGATTTGACGATATATTCAGATAGTACTCTTCAAGAGTTTCGATTTGGTTACTTATAAGCTTGATTTGAAAATCAATAACATGATTAAAAGTGCTTTGATCCTCAAGAACAGTTCAAGAACTATTTTTAGGGAATTTTTCTATTTTTTTTATATTTTATAAAAATCTGATTTGTAAAATAAAATAATGGCCTATTTATATTTTCAGAAAAAAATAATACACCTAAAATTGTTTAGGGCCTAATAAATAATTAATGGCGAATAATTTTTAGAATATTATTTTCAAATAAATATAAAAGTTCATGCCAAAACTCCCCAAAAATTATAAACTTTCCGAAAATGTAAAAATGTAATTAATTTGAAAGACCCTTTGATAGGGATTATTTATAACCCTGGGACATAGTTAATGATACATTAATGATTCTAAGCCCAAGGTAAATGAATTGGGCCTAATGGGCCGGTTCAGCATACCTAAACTTGTAAGCAGAAA
>PHNY01213247.1:354-13051 GCA_003724115.2 Anethum foeniculum
AAATATAATTCCATCTTGGTTTTGGTTTTGTACCTCCATTTCCATATAAATATACTAAATCTGTATATAAAGTTTTCATACACATCTTTTGTGTTGCTTTATTTTTTACTATAAATAAAATTAATAGATTTGCTATTATTTTTGATTTTCGTTCTTTATTTATTTCTCTTTTTAGTCTTATTGGGGGTCTCATTTTTATTTAATTTTCAAATTTCATTTTTTACTATTCATATTCAATTTTACTATTCACTATTTTGGTATTCATCATTTACTATTCACGGTTACTATTCACTTCCAAAATTTTAACAAAATTTTCAGTTTCTTTTACTCAAGAAACATGTTTTTAGTACTAACTACTATTCTCTTTTTACTTTTCACCAATTTATTTTAGTTTGTTACTATTTTTATTCTGCCTAAACTGGCTCATCGTTCCTATATCTGATAACGACACAAAAATATAATAATGATATTTTATATAAAACAATCGTTCCTATATCTGATAACCCTAAAGAGGGTAGTATCGGAAGAGATTTTTTTAATATCTTTTTTCAACTTTTTCTTCTTTTGTATAACACGATAAGATATTCTTTTTTCTTTTTGACCGTGTCCTATTCGGTACTACCTCTAATAATTTAAGATGTTTTGCCCGTATAGCAAAAGTAATTTGTTTTAAAAGAATTTATATTACTAAAATTGTAATTTTAAGAAAAATTTAAAAAATATATTATTTATCAAAAGACCTTAAAGTATACGTTAAAAGGTTAATAAATTATTAAAATGATATAGAGGGGTATATTTCTAAAGTAAAGAAGTAAAGACCATACGGCTTCTTTGACCTATAATTAAAAAAGAATTATATTAATTAATTAAAAAAATAAAAAAGACATTTTAAAGTAAAATAGATATACTTTCTAATATAAGTTCTAATTTTTTTAACGGTCAAAATTTGATTATTTTGTCCTTTACGTTCGGGTCCAGATCCTCTATCCCCTAAGTTTGTGTCGTATCTAGTCATTTTTTAATCGTGTCGTATTCGTGTTAGCAGGTCGTGTACACGACTTCAATTCGTGTCGTGTTCGTGTCTATCCACCATGTACACAAAACACGAAAGTACACGATACGATTATACACGACACAAATGATTTTCCATGTCTAATTTCACGTGATTAAATAATTAACTCGGAACATATGAATTAAACAACTGACCAAGAGGGGACATATTAGGGGACACAAGATCTTAAATAATTAGTACGAGGTGACGTAATATTACTTGACAGAAGAAAAAGGTGGAGGGCTATTAAGGAAGACAAGAACAGAAAAGCAAGTCGATTTTTTACCATAAGAGAGAAACAACAGGATGTATCATCTCATTGTCTCCTTTTCCTCCCTTTCGAGGCCATATGTTACAACCCTCTTTCTCCAACAAAATTTTTCTAGCGGATACTGTAATTCTGTATGCTATGCGAAAATTTTGTTCTAAATGTACTAACTTTTCTCGGTTGTAAAAAAGACTAAAGAACAGACTAAGAAAACGCCTAGTCTAAATTTCGACTTAGTCCTCCTGCAGTTATCTGAACTGCTAATCTAGTCCTCCAAGCTTTCTGGAGTGCAATGCTACAAGTCTACTCATATTTCTTTACATGCACTTTAAGTGCGATGCACCTCAACTACTTCATTCACTGTTATTATGCTTTGCGTTACTGTTCTCTACCTGTTCGGTATGTTCTCTTTCAATATACACTTTCATGGAATTAGGATGAACTTCCAAATGATTATTTTCATCCTTTTCTTCACATGAAAGCTTTGGGCAGTGAATATCCATGGATTCTTTCACATCTTTGTCTATCTGAATGTCGTTGCCATCACCGGGTACTAGTTCTGTCTTGACGTCAAGCTCCTCAGTGGACAGGCATACTTCAGGTTTTATTGCAGGCTGAGTCTCATGACTTCCTTCGAACAAAGTTCCTGAAACACCCAGGTCGTCTTTTCCAGAAGACGATGCACTGCATGATCCTATTTCACCGAAATATATTAATATTCATGCAATTCAGAAAAATAAAGGTGGCAACTGGCAACAGAAGCAATGATAATAAGACCGAGTACAAGAATTCATACTGATTTGTTGCTTCTCTGATACTTGACTCCTACAGAGGGATTTTTTAAGCCATACTGTTCCTGGAAATACCATTAAATTGACAGTCCGCCGCAGTCCTCGTCTCTCGTCATCCTCTAACCTTTCAAAGCCAAAACCTTCTGTCCATGTCTCTACTAATTCAGGTATCGCAGATATTACAAGCTTCTCAATCTTGATGGACCTTAGCATCTATAGGGAAAAAAGGACAAAATACTGAGCTCATAGAAAGAACTGAAACTTCTAATAGATAACTTTTAAGCAGGAAATGCTTTATCGTCCATGATATTAGGGTCTTGTTATCTCCATAATTATAGTTTTGGTGACCACTAATGCATACAACCTTTAACACTTACGTAGTGAAAGCATTTGATATTTGGTGTCTTGATGGAAACTACCTCTGGAGTAGGGGCAAGGTGGGGTAAGGTCAGCGTACATATTACCCTCCCTATACCCTACATTTAAGTTGGATATAGTAGGGAGGTATGGTTGGGTTTACTTGATACCTGGAAGGGTCCCAATTTTTGGACATATGAAAAATGTTGAAGTAATATTACTCCCTTGTAACTTCATTTTCATTATATGACTATCAGGTCATTGCTAACTGCCAAGTATGTTAGAGATTAAATTTTCCGGATGCAGCTCTAACAAAACTAACAAACCAAAAGCTCAACGCAATCTCTATATACTTGCACATAAAACAATTTCCATTTTGTAGAAAACTTACCTTACAAAGAGGAGAGTGAGGGAGGGGGACAAAATAGGTAATAGGATATAGCTCTATATATGTACCTCATTAATTATCAGTGCATATACCAGACATCTATTGTAAAGTTCTTTCTATGTATTTAAATAAAATGCTACCTCTTCAATGGCATTCATAAGGTGGCGGCACATTCCCTGACGCCGATATCTACTGCAAGTAGCGATTAGGGGCATTTCTGCAACTGATGCTCCATGGATCCTGCATTCCAACAAGTATTTAATCAAAAAAGAACCTGATCAATTTAACACAAGCAATTGTGTAATCTTCTCCTCATCCAGTGTTCCTTCACTTCATATAGTAAAATTATTTGCTGCCTCGTGAAGTAAACATGCAAACTGCCAGTTAAGTTGTAACTCATAAGTGATGGTGCTTTCTCATACAAATTCTTCACACAGGCATCCTCTGCATAATTACATTCCTGTTGAAGGGCACTTAATTTTTTATTCAATCACTACTACCATAGCTGATGCTTTACATGGCGGTACTTAGTAATAGTATAAGACTGATTTAGTCTAACATCAAATTGCAAAAGATTTTAATCTTATATCGTAAAAGGCCTGCAATCTGTATAAGAATGTTAGTCTATCTACAACAATTCGTTAAGTACAAATATATAAAGGGTTTGGACTCTGGATATCTACATACTATCACCAGTACACTATGTATATGTTAGCCTGCATAAACAATAGAGTTTCATGTCCTTTGTGGTCTTTTTTTATGTACGCATAAAGCTTCCATATTGGCGCGGTCGGGAGCAGGTCCTTTACTGGTTTTTCCTCAGTTAAATAATCATTGAGTTGTATAAATTTGACTTCAAAAAATAAAAAGAGATAATAAGTCTATTTTCCCTGTACGCTACATTTTCCTCAACAAGAGATTATTAGCAAGAAAGTGATAATATTAAGATTGTCCATTACTAACAATATGCACACTATTATTAATTCAGGAAGGGCAGCTTATTGTCACTGTTAAATTTACACGAAGAAAATTACAATATAAGCTACCTGATTGATGCCACGGACAACAACACATCATTTTTCTCCAAGACGACAGTGTAAAAACCATGATAATTTAGTCTTGCAAATCGAGATCTGCACAAAAGCCAAAATCCTCAGATTCATATGGAAATAATAAAATATGCAAAAGAAGGAGAATAGTAACATACAATATGTTGCCAGATATATTGGGTGGTCTAAAATTTGGTATGTTCAACTCATTAGATTATGCAATTTCTAAAATATTGTATAGCGTACATGCACAGTACTAAGTGTATATTTGGAAATTTAGAATTGAGCACATTCAGATAAAACAGGGAAGGAAAAAAGAGACCAGTATTACCACCCCGAAAATTTTGTTCCTTCCTTTCAAATATTCAGTATTTCAATAAGGAAAACATAACTGTGTCTACCCTGAAAATAAATTATATTTAGGTCAAGATTAAGATAATTTATGGAATAATAACTGATGTTAGGCTGCTAGCAAATCTTCTCCTTGTATAGTTGGGAATTGTAAGGATGAACAGAAGCGCTTAACTGATAGATATCAATTTTGTAATTAACTCTAGTTCGAGTCGAGAGGTGATGAGTTACAACACAAATATGACTAAATGACTATGACCACCTATTATTCATTCAGGTTGTGGCTTCCCCTAATACCTTAAGTTTCTGTAAGAGATGGTTAAGTAACACATTATATATGTACTTCGGTAGAAAAATCGATTGTACACTCAATGTCTTGAATGTTATATGATCAACATCTACATTTTCAATTGGATCAATAAAATCAATGCAAGTTCTAGGATGTAAAAATTTTACAGATCGCGTGTGTGGAGGGGGGGGTTGAGAGTTAGAGGAAGTACTTACCCCCAGTTGTACAGAACATGGGGTATCATGTCTACGCCTGTCCTTGCATCAACCATTGGGAGAAAGCACTCCTCCATTATTGTAAGAGCAACAGCTAATTTTAAGTTGCACTCTGCCTTGAAAGCAACAAACCTCGGACCAGAGAAATTTTTTTTGTCACCATGAATGCACCTCAAGAGAGTCCAAGCAAAACCATCAGAAATGAGATTCATATGCCCAACGCGAGAATGAAGACCCGAGTAAACCTGCATGTACCAATGGATGAAGTCCATACAATATCCAGCAAGAACTATCAAGATACCAAATTTAGTAATATTTAACAAAGAACGATATTTGAATAGCCCGATCTGAATCCTTAAAAGATTCATTAAGCTTTTTACTAAACAATCTGTTGACAACTCATCTATTAAGGAAACGGAATCACAAAGCTACACATGTCCAAGGCCTGTCATTTGTAAGTCCTATCTCTTGGATGACCTCAACTGAGTGCTGTGGAACACCTACTACTCTTTTGGATAGCTCAATATAAACTTGAGCAAAAATACAGTCAACTCTAGCATGTATTAAGATTTTGTTTCTCTTTCAGTCTCATTTTGATTTGTAACGTACACTGTAGTAAAATGCATTTACGATACAATCAATGTAAAATTCCTTCATTATCATCACCTGAGGTATACCTTCAGATTTGAACTAGTGATCGCTTTTGAAAATGTAAATTCTCACCGTGTACTACATTTTTAATGTGTAAGAACTTGCAGAGATACTTCAGTAGTTCAGTGTAATTTAATATCTAAAGTTTTTTGTGTTTCAAAACAAAACACCCTTCATTAAATAAGAACTATGACGAATGGGATTTACAATATATTCACTTGTTTAATGTTTATTTTAAGCAATGAATCAATAATATTAAATATATATTTAAAAAAATTGGAAATAACCGTAAAAAGTTGATGTGAAAACATATACATATGTTTGTGTTCGAAAATAGACTGATAAAACAATTGTTTGTGTAAGGAATTCTTACAAAAAGGAATCACATTTTTAAAACAAAAAAAATTGCATAACAAAAACATTCACAGAATGTGCAAACATATATTGAGTAGAATTAAACAGTGTAACATCTGTAGTATCATTGGTTTTAATTCTGATTTGCAAGCTTTGTTTTGTTATACATTGAATAATACATATATCTATTCTATACTTGGTAGCTTTTTACATTGGTAAACTAATCAAAAAGACTGGAAGATTGGATCCTCTCTGCACATAATAATGTGATTGGATCCTATAAACTCGACTAATTCTTTTTCCTGATCCCATAACTAGCAACAATTTACTGACTATTGGACCAGTTAAAAGATTTAAAAATAAAACAAAATTACCTTGTAGCATTCCTCTCCACAGAACCGGATGTCAGACGCCTCGCCTGCTTTAATACCCTTTTCCTTTAGGCATATCTCATGATCTGCCAGCAAGTATCAAAATAATCAGAGGATTCAGGGGTACAAGCTTGTATTTTAAAGGTGAGGAGAATGGTAATAATGTATAGTATAATAGTACTACTAATAGCATAAAGGGTTATGCTGCACATTAGACACTCCACGTCTTTTTATAGATACATAATGAAGGAAACGACGGCATAAGAGTTTTCTTAGTAGTTGCCAAGGTAAATTGAGAAACTGTCTGCTTTCACCAAAGAAGACTTCCGCGTAAGCTTATATTTGTTAGAATATTAAAAATGAAATTTTCTATTAAAATTATAGTTTCTTGTCAAAACAACAGTGTCAAAATAATTGGTAGAAGTGGAATAAATAATATCAAAAACCAAAACACAATGTATAAAATGTACAAGCTCTTCATAAAGTAAACATGATAAAAGCCAACCATCTGTAAACATGAATAGAATGGGTCTAGCCTAGTGGCAAGGCAATCCTCCTCTTAACCGAAAAAACAAAGGAATTGATGCCTGCTTTCATAGTTGATATAACGCTATGATACCACAATCAAATCAAGACTGGATCCAGCAAGGATTCCTATATAAGGTATAAATACCCTAAAATGCCGCTGACAGTAAAAAACAAGTATATTGGCGAAACAAACTGCATTACATATTTAATTAGAAAATTCTTTAATGAACATATTCTATAGGGTAATATGAAGATATACCAACAGACATATATGGATTTTTAATAACTTTTAGACTAAAGAATATGAACTCCAGATCGAATAACATTATATGCTGAATTTTGTAGAAGATCTTTACATTTATGTTCACACTGGTAACATGTAATTGAATTAGGGGATTCTGAAGGATCTTTATCATTAACCAAATCCCCACAAATCAGGCAAGTGCATTGCGAACAGTACCAGCTGCCCTCAGGTAAGTCCTGAAGAAATTAAGCAAAAATTAGGTTTTTTACAGGTCATATAAATAAATAAAAACTACAGCACAACATGATTATAAGAGGTACAATTATATCCAGTGATATTTCATCCTCACAAACATAGTTCAAGTGAGTGGTGGAGCAACAACGTAAACTAACAGCTAAAAAGTTGGCAGATGCATTTGACAATATATGACCCCATCAACGATGCAAGAACATGGCCAGAAAGATATTCCTGACCAAGTCAGTACACTATTCACAAGTTCACATCACATGCATGTGCACAACACATTACCATCCGTGTTAAGCCTTTTAGCACTCTAAATTACTCATTTCTCTAGAACAGATATAGTTTCACTTTCAGTATGATTTCAGCTTTTATGTATGTAACTCAATGTTGGTAAAAACAATACAGAAGGAGATGACTGATTGCACTTCGCTGCATAAACAAAATTAACCTTTCCGCAACCTGTATATCTCACTTGCACTATATCTGGTCACAGGGAGGCATTAATACTTCAACATTCTCTTGTTTATTTTAAATGGCAGAAAGTGGCCTTTTCTTTTCCTCTTTTAACTATACACATACCAGCCCTGTATCTCGTAAGTTAGAACCTGTCTACTAAATTCTCAATGATACTATACAAATATATCATACAATTTCTTCCAGGATATTATACAATTTCAATGAATCATACCAATCTTCGTATATTTTTCCACTCATATCGTATATAACTCAAATAATTAAATAAGATATTTCTTAGACATTAATGGAAAAGAAAGCGCATCCTAAAACTCCACAGATGTACGCATAATTGACAGAACTGCAAACTTATTAAATACAGTTGATTGTATATAGAAATATATGTGATCATATATAAATTATAGAGGAAACTTGACGCTGAACCTGTTCATACAAGCAAGCTTGATGGAATGTAGATGGGCAGTTGTCACAACATATCAACTCGCCCTCAACACCACACAGTCCACAGCTATCATCATTCTCATCTGACTGGTCAACTCGTACAGTCGGAGTAGGACTCTTCCTAGCCTTATATTCTGCTGACCATGCCTCAAGTTGACATACAGTGAATGACTTACCAGACTCCATATAAAGATTAAGACAGGGGCGGTTCAGCCTAAAACCAGCATGACTCTTGAACTCAGACACAGAGAGTACTGTGTCACAGCACCTACATAAAATCCCATCCCATGTAACAAAACCATCCTTCACCACAGTATCATCCTTTGTATTCCGGTATTGAACCACTTCATTAAGAGATATAGTTCCAGTGTTAATTAACCAGGACAATACTGTTCGGGAACCTAAGGGTAAAAAGTTTCTTTCTGGGCAATGCACCCCACTACTTCGTGGGAGCAACCTGCAACTTCCCTTTTGTTTCTTGTGCTTTCTGAAAGATTTTGATCTGTATGAAATCTTTCTCACCTTGGATTGTTTGGCAGTGGACTTGCAACTTTTCTTTTTTATTATAGCAGAAATTAAAAGATCGTCGTCATTTAATCGGCATTTATATGATCTCTTCTGTCCATTTTTGTCTCGAGGTTTTCTTGGCTTACTACCGGAGCTGAGAGATTTACGCTTTGCAGGTAAACAGTCTCCACCACAATTAGGATAGTTTTTCATTTCACAACCTAGATATAGGTTTGCATCATGAGTACCAACAGGAACATCAAACAGGTCATCACCCCTCTCATCTGAACTGCTATCTGAACCATAAGCTTGCGATATTATAGCCAGACTGTTTTGTTCATTACCAGAGATATCCCCACACTTAATGCTTCTCCCGTAATTCTCTTTGGATGTAATAGATGGTGCACCCTTCTGGCTTGTCATTGGTACCTCCTGCAAATATTCAAAATATTGATCTTGTTCGCTAATAATACCTTTATTAAAACTGACTAATGCTTGATTTAAAACCTGCGAAGATCCACGAGGCTGATTGGTCACATGTCCATCACCTAAAAGGTTTCCAGCCATTTCCACGTTTTGCAAGGTGAAAACAGAACCACCGGCTCTCTTCGAATGAGCCGCTAAACTTCTCTTGGCGTGAATTGTCTTTCCTGCTTTCAGTGAGCTAAACAATTTGTCAATGAACACTACTTTTGCCAAGGGATCTAGAAGATACCAACAATGTGCTAATGCTGAAGTAGTTCCCCAGTCATTCATATCTTTTATTTTATTTGATGACTCATTTAGCGCAGACCAAAATTGAGTCAGATTAATATGCTGCTTGACATCACGTTCCTGGCGGACAATATCTGAATCTTTAAGTAAACACTGCCCACACAAGACCCATGCTCTACGAAATTCACGAATTGGCCTTCCCTCAGGTGACTTATATACATATTCTCCAATCCCATTATATGTATTGGATCTTTTACGCCTACCTACCACCCATCCTGCAGCTGTTAGTAAACGGTTAATGAGGTAACGGAGAAGGGGGCGTGGATCATTCTTGGACTCCCTACTCAACGACATCTCTGCTTCATCTAGTTCTACAAAGCAAGAATCTTTCCAGCGTGGCTTCGAAGGCCGATGGCCTCCAGAGTCAATTGCAACTATAGCAGAACTACCAACCAAAAGCTTTGTCGCAGAGCTCTCCTGAGAAACAGGTGATGCAATAGCTTTACTAGCTCCAGCCTCCTTCTGCTCAATACCCTCTACACTGGACAACTTACACCTGAAATAATCAATGTCATTAGTATCACCACCTAAGTCTATCTTGCTGTGCTTCTTTAGCAGATAGCAACTACATGAAACCCCACATCTAGCTGATTCAACTATTCGACATGTTACAGTTTGAGGTACAAAACATGAAGCTGACTGAGGCACGTCAGAAACAGCTCCTTGCAATGGAGCCGAAGAATCGACCCCATTCTGTATAAACGATTTGCCCTCAGAAGGATCTTCAATAGTAAATTTCATTCGTTTTGCCGCTATATCAGGGCTTTCTCTCTTTGCCTGTTCAAATGGTCCAGAGACATGTAATGGTTCAGATTTCTCAATAGGATCCTCCTGACTAGTTAAATCGGAGTTTCCACTGTTTGAACCAAGTGACATATCTGTGTCCTTGCTATGATGAATGTTTTCAAAATTTATGACTCCAGTAACAAGACACCGTTTAGTGCCTCTACCACCATCATTTCCAAAATAAACTTTTCTATACCTATTACGTTCATCCACTGAACCTTCAAAGCCATCATCATGCAAAGATTCAATTTCGCTGCTGAATAACATTTTGCGGCTCCACAGTGTTCTCTCTTATTTCTTAGCGTATGGACCGCAAAGAGATCAAGAGTTCCTTTAACTGCAATAGAACCTTGATCACGCCATATGGAGAACTTGAATCTCTAATTGCACTTCCTAGCACGGAAAAGAAAGAAAAGCATATTTTATTCCAAAAATGATATTGCACAGATCTACAACTGCAAATTTCTATATAACAAGTAAAGAAAAATATAACCAGAAGGTTATATACTATATAAATATACTGAAAGGATATATGATATTACTTCTAAATAGCAAAATGATGGTAAATAAATTAATAATCTGCTAAAGCTATGAAACTTACTATTGTTGTGCCAGAAATTTACTTTACAGAAGAACTTACACCATAGCGCGCAAAATTAGAACTCCAGAAATGCTAATATTTTGCAAGAGGTTGGAACCAGAAACAGACCACTAGACCTAGCTTCTCACAGAAGCTATAGCTTAACGATGTCTAAGTGTACATATAGGACATCTAAAGTATATATAACAAAGCAATAAACCATAAAATATCAAGTTTTCGATGTATCCAACCTGAGAGACGGCAAACAGTTGAACAGAAGTGTCATATATAACAATTATTCGAACTTTTAGGCTTGCAGCATATGAAGATTGTGTATACGAATTATGGTTCAAAATAACAGGTTGAGAATCAATCTTTAATATATGGTCGGCCAACATGTTCCATAAACACAGAATCTACTCCAGAATGGTTAGAGATAAGAAAACAGAATAATACATCTCATTTCACACTTGTTATCAAGGTTAGCACCTTCATATAATTTCATCAATGTAGGTCAGTGGCAATATTCAGATACCAATGACATGATTTCAACAAATTTAGGTCTAGCTAACAGTATCCCAAATGGAAAATGATGTCACAAAATTACATAGAAACAAAGTTAATATGTTTTGCCTCATCACAAAAATCATTCTAATGAGCGTTTGTTATGGAAATTGGAAAGCTGATTTAAATATAGAAACATTCAACTTGTCACTTTCCTTGTCCACATTAGGGATTTAACTTAAACCCTTTCTGTTATCAAGATAAAGTTTTTCAACCTGAATATTAGCAAATCACAAACTTTATAAAAAAATTCAAATTGCAAGAAAAGAAACACACCCAAAATTCAAGTCATCTCAGCTGTAGTAACACATTTACCGATTACATATAAGATACAATCTATAAAAAGAATTAAAAATCTCACCATTTTCGCTGCATTCAGCGGATTTAGTTTCCTGTATAAAAAAGAATTAAAAATCTCACCATTTTCGCTGCATTCAGCGGATTTAGTTTCCTGTTCTCAGAATTAAGGCTGAAAGGTATGGAATTTGTCTCTGTTCAAAGTCAATCTTCCTGTTCAGCTATCTCTATCTACTCCTTTTCCCTACATACACATGATACACATTAACACGACATAGGTTATGTACTGTAACTCTATTTTACCGCTCTGTTGAGAGATTAAAAATGTGGATAACAGCAGATGATTCTATTTGTTTATGTCAAGTAGGTTAAGATATTAATCAAATTTTGAGATTAAACTGAATTTACCATATAAGTATAAACCTAGATCTACTAAACTTGTTAAACTGTCGATACAAACATAAATACTTACCTATCTATATGTAATTTAGCTAGATATATAAAGGAAGAGAAAGATTACAACATCACAAATCATCAAACCCTTACAGGAAAATTCCCAATATCCACACACACACATCTAGTCACAAATTTATTAAAATTTCGAATACAAACACAAAGTTGCACCTTAAATTCAGTTAAACTCAATTCTCAGCTGCAGAAACACACTTAAGTATTACAAATAACAAAACACCTCCAAACAAATCAAAATTCTCACCTTACATCCAAACAGACACACACACACGTAAGAGCAAGTTGCAAACCTTATTAAATTTATCGAATACAAACACAAAAATCACACCTGAATTTCAACTAATCTCAGCTGCAGAAACACAATCAAGCATTACACATCAAAAAACACCTCCAAACAAATAAAAGTATCACGTTTTTTCCAAAATCAAAAAACACACACACACATATCAGCAAGACACAAACTCTATCGAAATTCTCGAATTTCAACACAAAATCATACCTGAAATTCAACTAATATAAATTCTGAAATCGTAACATGGACTCCCTCCCTCCCTCCTTCCCACCCTCTCTCTATCTCTCTCTCCCTCCCTCCCTCTCTCTCTCTCTCTCTTTCTTCTCTCTCTCTCTCTCTCTCCCCCCCCTCCCTCTCTCCC
>PHNY01213297.1:5003-20259 GCA_003724115.2 Anethum foeniculum
CTAATAAATTTAAAAATAAAAGTCATAATATTATTATTTAGAACAACAGTGCAGTGCACGGATTATAAGATAATACGTAAATAAAATCAACAAATATGAAAAAAAAAATGTCATTGTATAAATTGCAATAATAATATCAAATTTTATTCTCATGCGACACATACATATTAAGTGCATGGGTAAAAATTAAAGTGACATGATAGCATAAGTGGTATTGGAGCATGCCAAGTAAGTGGCTAAACTTAGGTTCAGTTCCTGTCAACCATAGACATGAGCAAATCTGTCATTTCACAAATGAATAAAATGTCAAACTAATTTTAAATTCACTATTATATATAGAAAGAGATTCTTTGATCCTTATGACAAAAGAAGTATGAAATAATCCCGGTAAATATGGGTTAACCCAATTCTTTTTTTATTATCTAGATCAAATTTTTAGTAGAATCACGGGATATAATATCGAAAATTACTTTATATATAGGTCAAGATTCGAACTCGTAAATAATATATAAAAATTAATATTTTGTTTTGTATAAAATTATAAGTTTCATTCCTACGTACATCATGTTAAAATTAACATTTTCTTATATTTGTTTTGAAAGTATAAGTAAATGCAAATTGCATCAATCACAACTATTATATTTTATTTTAAAAATGTTCAAAAGATCAAAAGAAAAAACAAAAATAATAAAGTATTTAAAAGTAACTCATGTCATGAGTTACAAGCTAGTGGAGTATATAATAAATCTTTTGTACAAGTGGAGTTGAACTAATCTCCTTCAATTGTCCTTCAATTGTAAGATATGAATCTCTGTTAAACATTGTTCTTCGTTTGATTCTTCGACCTTTTTCAAATTCTACCTAGTATAATTTAAAAAATATTAACAATTTAATGAAACAAAGAACATGTTTTTTATTATCCTCTTACGTACATGGGTCCCCGGATAATATAGACTAAAATCGGTAGTTTTGTATGTAACATGAAAATTACGGATTTGGATTGATCATTCCGGAAAGTCATGAACATAAAATTATACAGATAAATTTAGTGTCGAACTGGGTTTGCACTTCAGTAAACGACACGAAAAGAAAATACATAAAATAAATAAAATTTTAAATAAATTTATTAAAATTATATGACTACAGATTTAAAAACAATATCTTATATTTAATTCTATAAAAGATAAATACAAAATAGTTTCAAAATTTCATAAGACTTTACCACACTTGATTCTTTATAATTATTGACTTAAGACTCGGTTAGTAAAAATTAATATTTAAATATTTTTTGTTTATTTATTTTTATTTCTATATTTTTTAAAAAATTACACGAAACACGACATTAAACGTGCATAAAATAAAGGTACACAAATAAAAAATAGAAAGAATACTTAAAGGGTCGATTTTGGGTTTTACATTAATACACATACGGCACACAATATATGAAACGAACGAGTTTGGGTTTTACATTAATACACACGGAACACGAATTATACGGCACACAATATATGAAACGAACGAATTGTGTGCCGGTATAATATAGACAATCACTTCTGAGAAGTCGTATATATACCATTTTTTAATGGATAAAGTGTGTATGGTATTTTCTTAAGATATGTATAATATATAGTTCATTATTTTTAATTTATATTTACATATTTAAAAAAAATATAGAAATGAAAAATTAAAATCAAATCTTATTATTGAAATAAAACATAAGTTATTTATTTTCAAAAAAATTATATATGTCGTATTCTTTCTGGAAATAAATATTTATTTTGAGAAATAAAAAATTCCAAACAACACTATATTGTAGAGGGGCAGTTATATTGTTTCAAAAAATTTGTCAATTTGTAAATTAGTTAATGACCACCCTTTAAAAGAATGGACCTCGTTAACTTGTGAATCTCGTTAATTTGTGAATGTGAAAGGGAATATTATTTTATATTTTTGAAAACGAAAATAAAATCTTCCCATTTTTAAAAAAATGTTTGTGCGAGCCATTTTATTAAAGCATGAAAATTAAAATTATTAACTATTTACGAATAAAAAGTTTACAAATTTCTTGAAATTTGATGTAAAATATGACGGATGCAGGCACTTCGGAAGAAACTCTCTAGTATCTTTTTCTAATTATACGCACATGAGAGAATGGAGATCAGTACTGTTACTAAACGTATTACTCCCTCCGGCCCAACAGGAAGTCTACTACGTGCAATATTTGCACGCATTTCGAAACTCTTATAAATTCTAGTTTCATAATATATTTTCTTTCTGAATAAAAGTTTAAACACTAAATTTTTATTTAAAAAAAAATTTTAAAAAATAATTATGTAACTATATTTTAAATGAGCCTTAAAAAATGTGCCAAAAATAACGTAGAGAATTCATGGGACGAGGAGTATATACATACTGGAATTTCATCTGCATAAAAGCATGTTACTTTTCAAATGTACTCAAGGTCTATTTTCCCACCTGCTCTTAACTGAGTTTTTCTTAACTCTCGATAGCATGTTAAGAAATTATTTACTCTCATTTACTCTAAATTCTCTTATATTAAGAAATTATTTACTTTAAAATCTTTCATGATCTTATATTAGTATTCTAATATATATTAGTATTCTAATATGTATAATGTATTTCAAAGTCAGAGTTGTTTTTCAAGAAATAACAATAAATATTTTTTTAGTTAAACTGATCTAATTTTGACTAAATGTTAAAAATCATTTTTTTTTCAAAATTCTAAAAATACATTTTCAAAAGAATTACATAATTTTTTAATTGATGTAACTTTTTTTAAAAAAAATCAATTAGATAATATTATATATATTTCAATTAATATTTAATTAAACTTAACTAATAAAAATCAAAAGTGGTAGATAATTTTAAAACTAAAAAAATATACTCCCTCAGTCCCGACAGGTTCTTTACGCTGGAGGATGGAGTGCTTGACACGCATTTTAAGGTTTATAAAAAGTATAGTTCTATACACTTTTTAGAAATTTTTTTTTTCTGTATAAAAATATAATGGGTCATGTTCCCCAGCCACAGTTGGATCGGATACTGTTGCCGCAATGTTTCATTGCGGCAGTACTCTCCTACCGTAATGTTTCATTGCGGCAGTCGCAATGTTTCATTGCGACAGCTGTATCCCATCCAGCGTTGGCTGGGGAACAATATCCAAATATAATAGTTTAACTTTTATTCAGAAATTTTTTTTTTTAAAAATAAATTATGAAACTATATTTTCTAAGAGCCTTAAAATACGTGTCGAGTGCACGACGTAAAGAATCTGATGGGATAGGACAGAGGAGTAACGAACGACAACCGAAGAAATGAGAAGCACATGCAGTAATGAAAGAAACAAGGTAGTAAAAGAGAATATAAAAATAAAATTAGGGCCCAATAGTTACCAGCTTTCTACTATATAATCTCGCCTTCCAACCATATAAAAAATCCATCAACATTCTTTTTATATATCTCTCTCTCACAATATGAACTCACTCAAGCTTATCACTCATCTCTTCATCCTGTTATCTTCCATATTCTTTTTCCTCGATGTAGGTTTCGTGTTTCAATATTTCATCATCACTTGCATTCGATACATAGGATGTACATTACGTTTTTCTACCATGTGTCCATGGGCACACAATAAGCGCGGAAACTTATAAAATTGGGTCATTTTGATTGGTCTAGTTTTTATGAATGCAGGAGGGTCCACCACTATTTTAAAAAGGAACCAATCAAAATGGTCCAATTTTATAAATTTTCGCGCTTATTATGTGCCCACGGGCAGACGGTAGAAAATCCGACATTACGTATTAATAAAGCTTCATGATTTAAAATGTTGCACATTACTAGTTTCTTAGTGATATATATGTTCTAATAAATTTACGACTTACGAGCGAGATATAATACGTGCATTTGGTCCGGTTTAATTCAGTTTTACCTTAATTTTAATTTATTTACATAATAATAAAGTTTCATGATTTAAAATGTTGTACATGTCTTTTTGTGTGTACTATGTTAGTTTGATTTGGTTGTATAGTTGATGAAGTTTCTTGATTTACAATAGTGTACATTGTCTTGTTCATTTTTGCAGGTAAATGTTGTCGAAGCTCGCCGGAATCTATTAGATTCACCAACCGGAGAAAACCCATTTTCCCCTAAAGGATCTCTCCTGCGTTACTGGAAAAAACAAGTATCTAATGACTTACCTAAACCAGATTTTCTTCTCAAGAAGGCATCTCCATTAACAGCTGTTCAGACAGCAACTTTCTCGAAACTTGCTGACCAAGACACCCTGTCAACAAAACTCTCATCCTTCTGTTCCTCTGCTAAACTCCTCTGCTTTTCTGATTTATCACAAAGTCTCGAAAAAAATGACCAGAATGCTGCGTTTTCCACGTACATTGAAAAGAATTTTACAAATTACGGGACATTAAAAAGCGGTGATACCGACAGTTTTGAAAAATATAGCGACAAGGAAAATAACCCCCGAAACGCGTTTCGCCGTTATGGGCGTGACTCTGTAGATCATGACACAAATTTTACTAGTTATGCTACTGATGCCAATTCAATTGATCAAAGTTTCAATTCTTATGCCGCAGGCTCAACTGGTGGTGCTAGTGACTTTACTAATTACAACAGTGGATCCAATGCGCCTTATGTCAACTTCAAATCTTACTCAGCGGATAGTAATGGTCAATCACAAAAATTTACGACTTATAGTGTAGGAGCTAATGCCGGAAGCCAAAGCTTTGCGAGCTATGGAAAAGGTGGGAATGGTCAGCCCAACAATTTTGAAAGATATTCCGATCAGAGCCAACTCGTCAGCTCCACCTTCTCTGGGTACGGACAAAATGCTAATGAAGGCGCCAATAATTTCACATCTTATGGCTCCGGTGAAACTTACCCTATAAACAAATTCAAGAATTATGGTGATACAGGTAATACGATTGACTCGCTTAATTTTCAATTTTATGTATGCATTTGTTTTATCAAAAATATATGGGGAATATCTAGCGGCATTAGCTTATTAAGATTATCTCTAATCTTTTAAATGCAATTTTTTCAAGACAATGCAGTTACATGATCTCCGCAGGCCCATTGTTTTAGTATATATTTATAATTTTGACAGTACTTTATAACTGATTATTAAAGTTTTACTTTTATTTGTAAGTTTGTTAATTTTTTGACTGCATTAGCTAATTTTTTTTAATGGTATACGCATGCAGGTAATGGTTCTGTTCAAACTTTTACAAGGTATAGTGATCAGTCCTGGTGGGGTGATGATTCTTTTGAATCCTATGCTAAAAAATCAAATGGTTCTAAGGCTACTTTCTCGAATTATGGTAACTCGACCAGTGTAACTACTGACGAATTTACTGGATACGGCAAAAAGGGCTTGTCTTCTGATATTGGCTTCAAGAACTATGGTGTTAATAATACTTTTAAAGACTATGCTAACAAGAAGGATGTTAAATTTAGTACATATGCACCAATAAATTCTGCAGAGTTGGCTTCTCTGAAAGAGGGTAATGCCAGAGTTGTAAATAAGTGGGTTGAGCCTGGCAAGTTTTTCAGGGAGAAGATGCTTAAGAGCGGGACAGTTATGCCAATGCCTGATATCAAAGATAAGATGCCTGAGAGGGCATTTCTGCCTCGGGTCTTGTCATCGAAGTTACCATTTTCGACGACTAAACTTGATGAGCTGAAGAAGTTGTTCCACGCGAGTGATAATCCTGACATGGAAAGGATGATAGTTGACACTCTGACTGAGTGTGAGCGGGCACCAAGTCGAGGTGAGACAAAGCGGTGTGTTGGTTCGATTGAGGATATGCTTGACTTCGCGACATCAGTGTTGGGACGAAATGTTGTTGTTCGCACAACGGAGAACACAAAGGGGTCAAATGAAGATATTATGATCGGGGAAGTCAAAGGGATCAATGGTGGCAAAGTCACCGAGTCAGTCTCATGCCACCAGAGCTTGTACCCTTATTTGATGTACTACTGTCATTCAGTTCCTAAGGTTCGAGTTTATGAAGCTGATATTCTAGATTCGAAAACTAAGGTCAAGATTAACCATGGTGTGGCTATCTGTCACGTGGACACATCGGACTGGAGTGCCAGTCATGGAGCATTTGCAGCTTTAGGCTCAGGCCCTGGAAAAATTGAGGTGTGCCACTGGATTTTCGAGAATGATATGAATTGGGCAATCGCTGATTGACTGAATGCTGACACGATGATCCATTTGCAGAATCCGATCCAATTGCAAATATATATTTTGAGCAAAATATATATATTTAGGATCACAACTGTAAGAGGGTCAGTTTGCTTTTCTTTTTGGTGTTAGAATATTATATTTTCAGCAGAAAATATAGGTTTCTACAAAAACCAGCTCAATTTATGAAATAACTCTTGCCTATAAGAGGGCAGCATTTTGTTGGGTCAATGACTTTTGAGGTTTGTCATCTTTACATTTTCGCTTACATATATCTGAACTTATGATGAGGTTTTAGAAGCTACAAACATGATCTCATCTTAATCTCCTCCTAAACTATAAACTATGTCTTACATTTTATACTACTATATTTATGCAATCCGAACTTCAACAAAAAATTAAGTAAAGTGAATTAAGTAATTTTTTTACAAATGATTTTGATTATTTAGAGGTCCTTCCTTATTTAATGGATGTTCTGTCACATAAGGTGACTTATTGTGCCTACGTGGTAGTGCCGTTTATCATGGCTTTTGACCATGTATTGTGGTATTTATAAGTCATTAATGACTGATTGTGTTATGTTACAGTGACTTCCAATTCGTGTCTAACCAAGGGATTCTTTGGTTAGAATTTTACTTTATTATTATTTTATTATTATTATTATTAGTATTATTATTATTGTTTTAATATTTATATATATTTGAGGGTTATTTTTCTTGTCATTTTATTTTTGTGAATAATTTTTAAAATTTCTCATAGTTGTTATACTATAAGCTTTTTTTTTATTTTTCTAAGTAAGCGGGCGACTTGGAGTAGGTTTTTTCTATTCAAACAATAAAGTTTTATTGTCTAAACTTCCGGGGATATCTTTGCATGTTCTTCGGTTAGATCGTAAACTTTCTTGAATGAAAGAAATTCTATGGTGTGGCTATTGTATTCGATACAATTCATCTACGAGTATGTAGACCCTTAAAAAAAAACTACAACAAAAAATAAAAAGAAAATAGGGCAAGTCTTAGCAAATGTATGGTTTATTACACTAAAATTATCCAAATAAAAAATTTAACCGGAATAAATATAAAATAATAAATTTGATGGTAACATGTAATCGATCCAAGTTGAGTAAAAAATTAATTCCGAGCTGCACTGTATCCGATTATAACATGATCAGATGTTAATTCGATCCAAAACCGCTCCGATTATCCCAATTGTCGGTCTAAGTGATACTCCGTCCGTCCCTATTTACATGTCGATTTTGCTTTTTTATGAGTCAGATTGACCAATATTGGACTATATATTATAAATTATTTATTTATTATTTGAAAAACTAAAAAAAAATATTAAACTAGACAACATGCCTTTTTTAATGATATAACTTATTCTAACTTTTGTGATTATATAATATATGAAAATCTTAGTCAAAATAAAGTCAATTTGACTAGTCAAAAGTCAAAATGCACATGTATTTAGGGACGGAGGGTGTAGTAACGAATAAGTATTCATTGATAATTAGATGGAGTGCAAGTCTAGTTTAAACTTTAAAGTGAGAGTGGAAGGCAGAAATTAGAGCTGGTAATTTATTCGTTTCATATATTTTTCATGTCGTGTATTTTCGTGTTTCGTGTCGTGAATGCCAAATCCAAACCCGATTCATTAAAGATTTGTTTTATTTCGTGTTTCATTAAAGATTTGTGTTGTGTTACGTGTAATTTTAGATTAAAATAGAAATAAATTAAAAAAATAAAATATTTAAATATTAAATTTTCACTAGTCAAGTCTTAATCATAAAGAATCAAGTGTGGTTAAATCTTGTAAAATTTAAATTTGAAACTAATTTTGTATCTATTTTTTCTAAAAAATATATATATAATATTATTTTAAAGTATATATTCATATAATTTTAATAAATTTATTTAAATATTTATTTATTTCGTATACTTTCGTTTCGTGTGTTGTACCTAAGGGTAAACCCAAAACCGATAATAAATTCATCCGTGTAATTTCGTGTTCGTGTACTGAAAAGATCAACCCAAACCCGTAATTTTTGTATCGTTTTCGTATCGTATTTTCGTGTCCGTACATTAAATTATCGGCTCTAGTAGAAATGAATGAAATTAATACGTTAATGTCAACTGGAGTAATGTTTCTATTCAATTGCGATCTCACCCGGATAGATGTCTTAACCCATGGATGTCTTGAACCTTTCTATTGGATAAACCTACTGTCGGGCCTGGATCCAGCATAGAGGGAGGCCCACCTACAAAGCCCAGGAGGGAACCCACACACAAAGGGCCCAGGAGTAATGAAATCCTGATTTTTAGAGAGCTTTGATATGGCTAAGCAAAAGAAGAAACAACCAGTATCATATCAGTTTTCACCTCTATGTATGTACGCGTATAAGTTAAGAGGTTTTTGAAGTTGGAAACTAATAGAATCAGGATCCAAAACAACCGGGGCTAAAATGATTTCTCGCTAATTTTCGAAGACTATTCGGGGCTTAAAATAAAATTTCTACTGATTTTTAACTCAAAATAATGATATTATTTTTTATTAAGTATATCTGTCTTTGTGTATTGGGCCTTGGAAAATATTACCAGATTTTTGTTTAGCATGAACCCCTCGGAATGGCAGGATAACAAAGACTGGGCCATGTGACTCCAACCACTGTTGGGCTTATTATATCAAATGTATGATGCAATGAAGAGATGATGGACTGATGTGTCTTCATTCATTGTTTAGCAAGGTTTAATCAACTGTGAGTGTACTGGATAAGCTACTTGTTCTTGATAAAAACTCAATACATTAGAACTGATCGGCAATGGTACATTTAGTTAGTTCACCGCATATATAGCTCAAGGCAAACTTATAATTTTCGAGTTCAAAATTTATGGACTGATCGAGTTTTGGAGGCCAGACGTTTTAGTTGAGAATGAACCTGGCAGTGTCCAACTCGATTCGGCTCACTCAAACCTTTAGTCTAAAACATTTAATCTCCGCTAAATATAGCTTTACATTAAACTATGTAAATCTGATTAAAATTTGAGCGCCAAGAGGCTTCTTGTAGAGGTTTTTTGTTTGACATCTCAAGTGAGAAATTCGTAATACTATAAGCTACGTAAGTGAGCGTGATATGGTAGCCTAATGTTAAGGGTTTATCTTCATTCGTACTTAGTATCAGGTTCGATTTGTTATTCTACGTCAAAAAGGGCTAATGTTTCAAAAATCATTTAAGAAAATACATGAATATCATCTGCTGTGTATCACAGACATGCATATCTGAACAAATACACATATTCAATAGAATATAAAGAATACAAGAGGAAGAATCCGATGCATAAAAAAAATGTGGATAAACTGAGTTAGAACAGGATGATTAGTAAGGACAGAAGGTAGGTCAAAATGGTAGGGGATATTCAATAGAGTAGGTGAATCGCACAATAACGACATCATTATATCTGATTTAATTTAAGTTTTATGCATTATCCACTTTAATAGTACAGAAGCCACAGAACTGAGAAGTATTTGTAAACCTAGTGGATTCTATTCTATAAGATCAAGAGGAGCTGGAAATTTTTTCTTATTCTGATGAGTCTGAATGGGACACTATGAGAGCAACATCTGTTACAAGCCAATCATGGTAGCTCTGCATGTCCAATAAGATCACTTGATCAGTAGTACTCACTGAAAAACAAGATTAATCGACAAGTTCGCGAAAATGCAAAATATCATAATCTTCTTTCGACATTTTATTGAGGAATCGAAAATTCATTACAATGCAAAACCAATGACGTCTATCATAAACTAAAACAAAAGATATAGAAAAATGATATTTCCCGAGCTCTTTCCTTATTTTAAGAGCAAAGAAAAGATGAAAATACAAAATTGTCCTTCAATGCACAATAAGTATCTCTTGAAATAAACTAGTGCAAGGGTAATTTGATCTTTTCACACTTTTTTACTTTGAAAATAAAAAAAGGGTTCTATAAATAACATTTCTCAAGCTATAAGAGTCTTTGTTTCCTTGTTAATGTAACCGGCTAAGAGAAATCGAAAACTTAAACTCAAGCGATAGTTTTTGAATTAACAACTAAATAGTATAGAATAGAACTCTCAGGATGGGAAAATCAAACCAGCTATCTTTTGGTTTCCATTTTATTCTTATTCTCATTAATTCTCATTTTCGTATCCATCATTCTCATTTTCACGAGGTATCTACCCTGACATACCATACAAGAAATTATTTGGCAGAAAAATGTATTGATGACGCAATAATTACGTATGCGAGAAAATGCTTATATAATTTGGAGATAACGTCTAATGATATCCAGCTAGCTGTTAGAGGAAAGAAAAGATGAATTTGATTATGATCCGGATCCGTACCCGCACCAGCCACAACCTTTCACTGCTAAACAAATAAGAAACAGGCCCCAGAAAATTATTTCATTTTTTTTAATTCTCTCAAGATATCAACACTTATTACACTATGGATACAAAGAACAACAAAACCGCCCAAAATTAATTTAGAATGTGAAATAAAAAATAAAAGATTATCTATCCTACGCATTGGTTACCATGTCTCTACGTCACTATTCACTAGTCTAAGAAACTAATATATGATTGATTAATTATATACTCCCTCCGTCCCGTTTTTCTTGTCCATCAATCAAAATTCACATTTTATTCAATCAAGCCAAAAACAATTAATAGTTGCCATAATATAGATCTTTAATTATCATATCCACCATATTTTTTCCTTTTATTTACATATTATTTACCATAATTATTAAAGTGAACAATTTTTTTGGGACAAGCAATAATGAAAACAGTGGACAAGAAAACCGGGACGATGGAGTATCTGCAATCAAACATACTAAATTATGTTGTAATTTTAATTATCCTCGGATATTAAATGACTAATCCAAACTTCTGTATACTGTATATGTCGGTTATATTGAACGCGATTAAATAATTCAACTGATAAAACTCACCATTTATCGTCGTGTGAGTTTCTGGATTCGGTTTTCAACTTTTCTGAAATAATTTATGAGTTAACCCGCAACATCTATATGGCCTCCATCGCACCTAATTATTTGCGTACGGTAGGGAGTATCCGACACATATTTTGAGATAAATATAAAATATATTTCTATAACTTATTTTTTTAAATTTTTTTTCTAAATTCTTCTAGTATTCAAGGCTCTTTATTTTGGTGGTGTCTATGATACCCGGGCTAGGGAGGGGTAGATATAAGAAAAATTAACAACTTGACCCTTAACCCTTGTACTCATTATGCCTAGCATTGAATAGACATTTTCTTTCTTTTCCGACCGCCTCGAAGGAATAAAAGAAAGATCTTGTTGTTTCTTCAACAATTTCTAATCTCTGCTCGCCGTATATAAAATAAATTTCATAGCCGAGTAAAGTTTAAATTTTTATTCAGAAAAAAGAAAATTTTAAAATAACTTATAAAATTATATTTTATATTAATCTTAAAATAAATGTTAAACATTTTTTCAGAAAAATGTAAGATACCGATATATAGTGTCCGTTTGGGAAATCTTAAAATAAGTAACTTGTGACTTAAAATGAATAAGTGACTTATAAGTGGTAAGTAGATAAATGCTTATAAGCTGTATAAGTATTTGGTATATTTCAGAATTTTTTTTTACTTAAATGAATTAAAATAAATAATTTTTAATTATGATTATCTTAGTTCGTGAATTATAAATTAGACTAACATTTTAAAACTTATATTTAAAAACTAAAGTTAATAAAAAAGTTAAAAATCAAAATAAGTTGAGAAAAAGTACGTCGTTACCAACATTCAACTTATCAGCTTATAAGTTGTAAATTCGACTTATAAATTGGACTGACAAACACTCGTCGATGAGTACTTATAAGTCAACAAACTAACTTAATAGAAAAGACAAACAGACCCATTGTCGCTTGTCATAGACTACCAAGTTGGGCAGCCAGTGTGACTCTTATTGTACAAAGAAAGGGAAAATGCATGGACTTGGAATTGTCAACGAAGCCATAGATGGTTGCCTTCCAAAGTGTTTTATCCTTTCTTCTCTTATATGACTTGTTTTGTCAATTAAAGTATAGCTTTGGTGAATGGTCATGATCATACAATTGTAGAATTCAATTTCATGTCCATGTTAATTGTTGTATAATGTTCTTTCATATGGTCCCATGCAACCAATGGTGCCTCACAGCTAATTGGCCACTTCTTAATCGATCGATTGCTTCAAGTCCGAAACGTAATTACCTCTCACCATTTATGTATATTCTTTCTTTGTGAAATACTTCCTCGGTGTTTCTTAATTATATACATAATTTTTTGTATTTTAAGGTAAAGATAAATATAAAGTATGTTTACGTAATTCATTTTTAAAATTTTCATGTTTTGAATTAAACTTCAAGTGCTAAACTTTTATTTAGAAAAAGAAAAAAATTAAAATTACTTATAAAATTATGTTATAATTGAGCGTTAAAATACGTGCCGAGCCCCGTCCCTCAATGTATACTACTCAAGGGAAGGGAGGGAATATCAAATATATAATCTTTTTTGTACTAACATTGCTTATAACCTTACAATATCTGTTTTTAAGAAATTCTTGGAATGAGTCAAATTCGAACCAAAATCTAGGACAATAGAGTATAAGTCCTCAACCATTTCAACTAGAACCTTCTTAATCTCGTCACTGTCCTCGGATTAAAGTGAACATGTATATTTATCGATGACAAATTGACAATCATGAGCCATATGAAATTTGATTGGAGACTACCGGAGATGACAGCAAATCAGGGAATAAAGCTCATGCATGCTGTGTTTTTTATGATCATTCGTTTTTGAGTCGACATGAAATACCGTAATTACATGAAATTTTGATTTGAGGTGTGAACATTGACTTTGGTGGACATGAGATTTAATTTTTATAATTTGTTAAAAATTGTTAAAATTAATGGTTTCCATTTCTAAATATAATGTTCAACATGCAGTTTTAAAATTGCTAAAATACTTAAAGTGATTTTCATGATTTTTTTGGTTTAATTAGGAGTCAATATATTGGACTCATATGAAACTTGTGAATATAGAAATGGAATATAATAGTGTTCTTTGACTGGTGTAACAAGGAAGTGAGAAACATGGGTGTGTTTGGTACATGTTTAATATGCTTAACTAACAGAAAACCTTAAATTTAAGTGATAATATTTAGATTAACAATTAAGTTGTGTGAAATGAAAATTCTATTTTCTTTAGATGAGCAAATCAAAACCACAGATGAAGTCTTGGACATCTCTAATAATCCTAAATAGGGTTAGTATATCATCATAATGTCATGACCCGTTATTTAAATTCTAGTGTTTACTTGAAATTAAATCTAGAACTTTACGTCCCTAAAATCCTGATCTCAACCCGTTGAACTATTCAGAGTGGATAAAACTAACAGCCTAACACAACATCACCACTGACATGACCTCTTACTTAAATTCGAACATTCACTTGAAATCGAAATTACAACCTTAATAAAATAATAAAATCTTAAAATCTCTGTCTCAACCAGCTTAATTACTAGATGCGAGTAAATCTTAAATTTTATTGTATGAATATACTCCCTCCGTCCCACTCATTTCTTTACAGTTTTTTTCTCATACTTGACACGCATTTTAAGACTATCATATAATATAGTTCCATACTTTTTTTTTTTGAAATTTTCTTTTTTTGAATTAAAATTTAAACATTATACTTTTATTTAGAAGAAAAATATTTTAAAAAATAATTTAGGAAACTATAGTTACAAGAGCCTTAAAATGCGTGCCGAGTCCCCGTCCCCCAATGTAAAGAACCAGGAGGGACGGTGGTAGTAATTATTTGTATACTGACCATAGGTTACAATAGATAACTGTACTAAATTTAAGGAACTAAACTAATCTCCATCGATCAACTAAGATATGAAATTATGAATCTGTGATCTGTCCTAAACACTATTTAAACCTACCCTATGTATATCCTGCGCATATGGGAGATTATTATTTTTCTGCACACATATCGTATATACTGTGAGTTGAATTTCAATCGCATAAAACCATGTTCCCTTCAAATAGTCAATGTCTGATTCCCCACCTGCTCTAACTGAGTTTTCAAAGCTCATCACTTGTGAATTTTTTTTGCTACAGAGTCATCGATAAATAATTGTACATGAATGTATTTTGTGAGTCTATTGAACTTAGAGTGCCATGTGGTAGTAGGTGATGTACTTGTAAATCTCAGTTGTGTTTACAGGATGGCGGAATAAGTGGGGCCGGCATAAGTTATTTTTCTGAGTAGTAATTTTTTATGAGAGGAGCTGGCATAAGTTACATTCCGGTTAAATTTCGAAAATTGAGTTTTTTTAAATATTTTTCAGAAGTTAAAAATCAGTAGAATATATTTTAAAATCATAGTAAAAAATCATTATAGATACTTTCAGTACTAGAGTTATCAAATTAAATATCAAAAATGTTACTTCTTCTATCCTATTTTAGCTGTTTTTGATTTTTTATCACGTATACTAAGATATTACAAAAAGAAAATTCACTAAAAATACCCAACTTTTCGATCTTTTTTGCAAAAATATGGACAAAGTTATATATGAGATCAGCTTGACGATTAAATAATATGTTGCATTCTGGGTTGCATACGAAGTTGCACATTATTTTGGCAATTTTTTTTTGAAAAGTTGAGTATTTTTGAAAAAATTCCTTAAAAATTTGTACTTAAACATAATTATTATTTTTAATATATATTAAATTAAATTTTAGAATCTAAGTTTAGTTTGATATAAAAATTAATTTTTTTTTATCAAGTATAAGTTGTTTGTCATTTTAAATATGTGTTAAAAAGTCAAATCTATATATATAATAATAGCAGGAGATTGGGGAGTTAAGGTGGCGGCTTGAAAATAATTTAAAACTATTTCTTTATATTCTCATTCTTCCATTTCCTTGAAAGGTGGCGCCTGGCCATACCCAACATCAATCCCCGGC
>PHNY01213441.1:351-25927 GCA_003724115.2 Anethum foeniculum
GTCATGTGTCGATTATCCACAAGGCTAATCTCAGTACTATCTGCTGAAGTACCTCAGCAAATGCATTAGTCATTTTATTTTTCATTTTGTACTTTCCAGGCCATTTCTCTATGATCTGAAATCGATCTATCATGCTTGGAAAGCATTTTTCGCTAGCAAAACAGCTCGAACGAACAAACATGCAGGACAAACAAGAAAGGTTAAAATTAATAATGTTCAGTATTTTAAGCTCTAAAATAGAATAAATCTCTAGTTTATGTATAGAAATGTAATGCAATCAAAAACCTCGTAGGACACAAATTGATTCGAATCACAGGATTAGCAAGGCAACCAATATTGACCAGCAAAAGAAGATCACAGCAACCAGATTCAACAAAGGCCACTATCAATGGTCCCTCTTACAGGATTTAATTAATCCACAAAAAGACACTACTCAGGTTGTTGTGAAAATGAAACCATTGAATTAAAGCATTATTACTCTAAGGTTTCTGTACTATAAACCATACAAATCATAAACTCTTCACTTGACCAGCCTCCTTGAGTCACTTAAATAGATCACCTTCGGATCATAAAGCTTGATAAAGAAGAATGGTTGATGCAATCGTATCTTTTGCAATTGAAAAGCTTGGTGAATTTATTGCACAAGAAGTTAATATTCGAATAGGAGTGAAAAAGAATGTAAGGTGGCTCGAAGATGAATTAGGCTACCTCCAATCTTCCGTAAGAAATGCAGAATCAGGAAGTGAAACGTTATAGTACGAAAGTATCAAATTTTTGATATCATCATAAAATTTAATTACCTGATCGCACTTCAAATTCAGTTCGATTTTTGCAACTACATAATTTGTTTAATAATACTATAAAAATATCCACAAAAGGACTCAAATTTGTTGTTGTGAAACGAATAAGTAAGGACAAAAGAAAAGAGGAAATTAAATGAAATAGAATATGATATTGCTCATGTACTACATTTGGGACTGGACTACTTTTGAATAACATTGAAATTAACAAAGACTGCATGTGCATACGTCAAGAGAAGTCTTTATTACAGCTATTTATCATTTCTAAATTACTGGATTTTTTTGATGTAAGTCATAATTAAATACTGCTTTATGAAAAATTTCTTGACAGGCTTATAATTAAACAGATCGATCAGTATTATTATTCTTGTTGTTCCTGGGAAAAAATGGTTATGCAATCGTATCTTATGCAATCGAAAAGCTTGGTGAATTTTGCACAAGAAGTTAACATTCTAGTAGGAGTGAAGCAGAATGTAAGATGGCTCAGAGATGAATTGCCTTTCGTAAGATATGCAGAATCAAGGATGGAAGAGGAGCTAATCTGCAACTGGGTGAACGACGTCAGAGATGTTGCCAATGATGCGGTAACCATTCTGAGAGATTTCAATGCTCTCCAACAAGAACATGCAGCTCCTGAACAAGGTATGTTGGCTCGTGTTCGGGCCTGTGTTTGCATGTTCAAGAAAGAAGTGATGCTTTCTGATATTGGCAAGGATATCGAGTTACTCAAGGAAAGGATTGTTGTGATCAAGAACAGGCGAATTGAGTACGGTATTGACAACATCTTAGCCACTCCAAACGTGCATCAGAAACAGAGAACATTATTAAGAACAACCGCCATTGATAACCAGGTGGAAGTTGTCGGTTTTGAGGATGATTTTAAGACTTCGAAGGCTGAACTTGATAGCGAGAATCTCTCCCTCAAAGTCATTTCAATTCATGGAATGGGGGGTGGGGGGGTTGGGCAAGACTTCGCTGGCCACCAAGTTGTATAACTCTAGTGATTTGAGACATTTTGACACCCGTGCAAAGGTTTCTGTGTCCACCGAATATAACATTAAAGATGTTTTGAAGAGGATAGTAAAGTCTTTCATGGGACCTGAGCACGAACAATATATATCAAACATGGACGAGCATGATTTGCTTCAGTACCTATCAAAGTTACTTCAAGATCGAGGCTGCTATATGGTGTTAATTGATGATATATGGGACACAAAGGTGTGGGACCAGATTAAAATGGCATTTCCAAACCAGAAGAACGGTAGTAGAATCATCATAACAACAAGAAACAAAAAAGTTGCGGAGACGGTTGATGACAAATGTTTTGTGCATCAACTCCGTTTTCTAACGGAAGATGAGAGCTGGCTATTGTTCTGTAAGAGAGCAGAACCAACAACCCCAAATTTGAAGAAATTGGGAAGGGAGATGGTTGGTAAATGTCGAGGTTTACCACTTGCAATTGTGATACTAAGTGGCCTATTGTTGCACAACAGGAGCTATGATTATTGGTCAAAGGTGAAGGAGCATATTTGGAGACAATTGAAGGAAGGTGGCTCTTTCCAGATTGAAGAAATACTGAGCTTGAGTTATAATGACTTGTCTCCCAATATGAAACACTGTTTTCTCTACCTTGCAAGGTACCCAGAAGACGATGTGATTTATTCAAATGATTTGAAGCTTCTATGGATTGCAGAGGAATTTATATCAGAAGCTGTGGAAGGTGAAGGAGTAGTCAAGGAGGATCTAGCTGAAGATTATCTGAATGAGCTGATTAACCGCAATTTGATTCAGGTTGAAAGTTTGCAACTGAATGGACAAGTTTCGAGTTGTCGGGTCCACGATCTTGTACGTGATCTTCCCATAATTAAAGCGAAGGAGCACAAGATGTTGGTCGTTTTTGACTCGGGTAAACACCATCCAGATCTCATTCATTTGTTGGAAGGACAACCGCGTCATGTCATCTATAACGGAATAGGTGAGTACTTGAAATTACTTGAGCATAGACTTGATGTTTCAAATTTGCGGTCACTGGCACTAGTAAATTATTTTAGTGGTATAGTCGGATTTAAAGAAATGAAGTTGATGTACACCAAATTCAAAAATCTCAATGTCCTAGATATGAGAAGTGTAGAGTCAGATAGGATACCAGAAGAAATAGGGAATTTAGTTCTCTTAAAGTACTTGGGGTTAATAGCTGGTGAGAAGTATTGTAGAATACCTATAAAAATTCCACCAAGTATAGGCAAGCTCAAAAGGCTACAAATTTTGCTGGGTTCGTGGAATAGACACTACACAGTTCCTACAGAGATATCTGAGCTACACGAGTTGAGGTGTCTAAACATCCAAATTAGAGGGAGTTTGAATATAGGTAGCCACCAAACAAAGTTAAACACTCTCCGTTTTATACCCTATAAAGAATGGATCAAGATTGATATTGTTAATATCACCAACCTCAATACGCTATTTTTAGTAGAACATGAAGAAGAAAAAGATGAAGAAGGATGTGGTTACACGCTGGAGTCCATTGCTAATTTAACAAGTCTCCAAACATTCGGCCTATACTTTCAATCTGTTGTTATTCCGACAATTAAATCACTCTCGTCTTGCCATAGGCTCAAGACCGTTTACTTAAGTGGTAGTCTAAAAGATCCAATGGAACTATGTTTTCTCCCAGATTCCGTCACAGCTTTAAGTCTAACCTCCAGTGGGTTTACAGAAGATCCAATGCCCACTTTGGGAAGTTTGTCGAATCTCACCGCTCTTGAGTTGAATTTTGTGTATGGGGGAAACAAAATGATATGCAGTCAAAATGGGTTTCCAAGTCTTGAAAATTTGGAATTTAGAGATTTATCTAATCTGGAAGAATTGGAAGTTGAGGACGGAGCTTTCCCTTCTCTCAAGCGATTTTAATCACGTTGGTGTAAAAAATGGAAGAAGATTCCAGTACAATTAGAACGTTTCCAGGTTTCATATAAAAATCTGTGAAGGTATTTTCATTTCAAAATCTTGCATCTTGATAATTCTCTTTAGCTTGTCATAGTCACATGTATTCTATGAAATTTCTGCAGCGGATAAATATTGAAATGTGCTTACATGTTGGTAATTGTTCAGCCTATATCTGAATTCTAGTTATGCTCTTTGGACCTGTTTTTGCTTTGTTAATCATCTAATACCTGCTGTGCTACCTTTTTAGCATTCCTTTACGTCCAAATTTAATGAACTTAAAACCAACACATGTCCTGTCTGCAATCGATGAGCTCAGGAAGTAAGTGCAACTGATCTTGCAATACAACTTGTCGGTGGTTTGTGGACTGTAGAGTTTATTGCTCTACTATTAAAAACTGAAATGAAGTTGCAGAGCAGATCATATTTCATGCTTAGAAAGCACATTTTGTTTACACATCGTTGACCATTTTTCAATGCCTAATTTGATTAATGGAATGGAGTACTAGCAGAGAGTGAGAGTCCTGTACTGTTTGGGCTTAAAACAGAAAATAGGCTTCTTATTCCGATATGCAAAATCTTGATACAAGCATGTTCTAATGTTATAAGCTACTTCAATCTGGACAATTATCAGCCGTCGTAGTAATTTAATAAGTCTTCTATCTAATAAATTTCAATGATTAAATTATAACTATTCTCATACTTTAACCAATTCAAAAACATATATAAAGCAAATGATTTAATCTCTTTTTTTTTTTTAGTACTTTCCAGGCCATTTCTATATGGTCTGAAACCCGGTCTATCCATGCTTAAGAAGCATATTCCAGAAGCAAAGCCTGCTCAAATGAACAAACATGAAGAACAGATAACAAAGGGTAAAAGTAATTATTTTCAGTATATTATTCTCCAAAAAAGATTGCAACTCTCGTTTAAGTTTAACTTTCAAGTACCAAAAGATGGGAACTGATAAAGTAGTGTACGAAGGGAAGACAGAAAAGTAGGGTTTTATTATGATACAACTTGTTGTCAATTTGCATGAAAAGATGACTTTATATAGCCAACAACTAAATAATAATAAAGGAAATTATCCTAACTATTATAATAACGGAAAAATCCAATAATAATATTATATATGTTACCATCCCTTCAAACTCACGTGATGAATCGGGAGTTTGCCAACCAAGAAACACGTGAATTGGGAGTTTGCCAACCAAGAAAAGAAACCACGTAACCAAATGAATCCAAAGCCGCAAACAAGGGCGGACCCATAGCATAAGCTATGGATGCCCAGGCACCCACTCAACTTCTTACTCAAATAAAATTCTAAGGTTAATTGTGACTAAAAGCTCATTTGAAATTTAGCAAGGAAGTGAGGAACCCACTAATTTGTTCTAGAACCCGTGATTCACTTTAATATTTGCAAAAGCCAAACTAACTCCCCCATTCCTCCTTTACAACTATTGTTTATCATCTTTCTAATCTAATGTGCCCAATGGCACACACTAAACACTAACTTTTATGTGTTTAGCTTATTTTGATTGGCGAAATTTTTGTGTATGCGAGTTCATCATTATTAAAATATGAAAACCAAACAAAATGAGCCAAACTTATAAAATTTAGGGCTCAGTATGTGCCTTTGGGTACACCATAGAAAAACCGATTGTGTCTTCGGGCAACTGATGTTCAAAATAATTCAAAAGCTTATTTTTGATATGAATATTAAATATTTATATTTAATTATATAATTATTATTTATATAGGAACCCACTCGATAAAAATTCTGGGTCCGCCACTGGCTGCAAACACAAAAAATATAAGTATCCAACTAATCCAAAAACAAAGTCACAAATTCATACGACCAAAGCCAGAAGAACCATCCATGTCATACAATGACAAACTAAAACAACTTCTAAATCTAAACAAATCAACAACCAACAAATCCAAACGACCAAAGAAAGAGAATCATCCATTTCATCCAATGATGAATCAAAACAACTACAACAGATGTATCAACACGACAAGCTGCTAATCAAAATTAATGACCATTTCACGCTAATCTTTCATTGAGGTATATCAGTTTTGTCTTTCTCAGTTAGATTTTAATATTTGAACCAAATATTAAAATTACAACAAACGCCAGTATCATGGTCTCTCTTCTTCTAGACTACTCCAAGCATCAAGGTCCCTCTTCTTCTAGACTACTCCAAAGAATTGTGACAAGTTTATGACGACTTCATTAATTATAATTACATTATATACCTATTATGTTGTACATACATTGCATCATATTCATTTGCTTGACTAATATAGTTAACGTTACGATTCAAAATTTAAATTGCTAATTACTCGACTAGGGAGATCCCACTCTTAGAGACTTACTCTGCAAATGAGTAGTCCTAGAGGTACCAAATTGAGTACCAAAATTTTGTCCCAAATGATGTGGCACTGGTGATTTGGCAATTTGGGATGTTTTAATTGGGGGAATTTATGTGAATGCAGGGGGGTCCATAATTATTAATTGAGTTGTAGCAAATCAGACCACGATACGTGGCATTTGGGATCTATTTTGGGTACCAATTTGGTACCTCTAGAATTATTCATAAGGAATTGTAGTGTAGTAAATGCTATTCTTAGAACTTTAAGGTAAAGAAAGTGTACAAACTTACACAAAATGAAAAATATTTGCAATAATTTATAAGTTTTCTAATGTTTCAAGCCCTTCATAGATATTGTGTACTGCTCATCAACAGGAGGTGTCCGCATTTCCTGTAGAAATTTCTCGAACCAAATTATCCACATCTCCAGATAGGATTATAATTTTGATCTTACTTCATCGTATAATTCTCGCTATATTGGGACTTGACATTCTAGTCTAAAACGAGATATGTATATCAGATCAAGTTTTCTGCAAACTTCTTTATATTAGTTATACTAATATAGATTAGATTTCATCTTTAAAACTACATCAATGTGGCTCACAAGTGGTCAAAAATAAAAGTCACCTCGTCTTAACTGTGCCTATAAATTAGTTATGACATAAGATAGATCTAGTGTCTACGTGCATAACTTGTCCCGCTTTAACCAAATTTTGACATTATAATTATAAATCGAAAAACAATAATAAGTAACAACAATAAATTAAAGAGAAGGATAAAAAAACTTAGCTGTATAGTCATTCGAGAAGACACGATTTTTCTTGAAGAAACTATAACAGTCCATCACAGTCCGGTGATGCTTAACAATGACTATCACCTCAATTCGCCAGAAAACCTATGCAATTATTTCACAATCCGGTGATGCTTAACAATGACTATCACCTCAATTCGCCCGAAAACCTATGCAATTATTTAATGTATACGAGGTAAGAGGCAACACCTCCAAAACAAGATGTACATGTCTCAGTATATAGGTATCTTGAGTTGCTCTTCTTCTATTTTACTCTATGTGGGATCTAGCAAAATATCGTTAATACCATGTCTCAGTATATATGAAACTTTAAGTCCTCACAGCAAAGAGCAAGTTACATTTGTTAGTTTCAAGAAATTTCATCATGAACCTATTGAAACAAGGTCTCAAGTTTCCAAAAAGAAGGTGCATATGTGGAGAAAATTGAAGGAAGGTGGCTCTTTCTAGATTGAAGAAATACTGAGCTTGAGTTGTAACGACTTGTCTCCCCAAATGAGAGACTGTTTTCTCTACCTTGCAAGGTACGCGGAAGACCATGTGATTGAGTTAAACGAGTTGAAGCTTCTATGATTGCGGAGGGATTTATATCAGATGCTGACAAAGGTGAAGGAGTAGTCATGCAGGATTTGGTCAAAGATAATCTGAAGAGCTACTAAATCGCAATTTGCTTCAGGTTAATGACTTGGAATTGAACAGACAAGTCAGTGACTTGCCGGGTCCACTATCTTGTCCGTGACCTTGCCATAAATATGGCAAAGAAGCACAAGTTATTGGTAGTTTTTGACTCAGGTAAACACCATTCAGATCCCATCCATTTGTTCGAGGACCACCGCGTCATATAATTTACAATGACATAAGTGATTGCTTGAAATTACTTGAGCATAGATTTGATGCTTCAAAATTGCGTTCTTGGCACTAGTAGAGTATTTTAGTGGTAATGTCGAATTAGGAGAAATGAAGTTGATGTTTACCAAATCCAAAAATCTCAGTCTTTGATATGAGAAGTGTGGACTCAAAGTGGATGCTAGAATAAATAGGAGATTTAGTTCTTTTAAAGTACTTGGGCTTAATGGGTTGTGAGGAGTATTATAAAATACTTATAGAAATTCCACTAAGTATAGGCAAACTGAAAAAGCTACAAACTTTGCAGGGTTCAGGTAATAGACGCTACTGAGTACCTACGAAGATATGCGAGCTGCATGAGTTGCGGTATCTAGACATCAGAATTAGTGGGAGTTTGAATATAGGTAATCACCAAACAAAGTTGCATAGTCTCAGGAATATAGAGTATGATGTTTGATGATTACAATATTGAGGCAGATATTCCATTATTTCATGGGAGGTTAGGGATTGAAGATTTCTTAGATGGATATCGGAGGTTGAGCGTTTCTTTGAGTTTACAGAATTTTCTTATAATAGACAAGTGAAATTGCTGGCTTTTAAATTAAGGAGTGACGCTGATGTATGGTGGGAGAAGTTACAAATGAATAGGAGATGTAACAGTAAGCCACCAATTCAATCCTCGAATAGGATGAAACATATGTTGATGAGCAGGTTTTTACCACCAGATTATGAGCAGTTTCCTTTTCAGAGTTACCAAAATTGTAAACAAGAGGATGATATGGTAGAGCATTATGGACCTGAAGAAAATGTGTTCAATGAATGTCCTTAACCAAAAGAGGATAATTTATTGAATATAAAAGCGGTTGAAGAAGAAGGTAAGATAGCAAGTGGTGAAAATT
Organism: Anethum foeniculum; assembly: GCA_003724115.2. Classification (NCBI taxonomy): domain Eukaryota; kingdom Viridiplantae; phylum Streptophyta; class Magnoliopsida; order Apiales; family Apiaceae; genus Anethum; species Anethum foeniculum. The sequence goes on from PHNY01213441.1 coordinate 9,023, forward strand.
TTGTGTCATTCTCAATTGGGCGAAGATGATACAGTGATAAAAGAAGATAAGAATGATGTTAGGCCGCGAGCGAGCCATAACTCCACAATAGTATGATATTGTCCGCTCTGGGCAGAGCCCGCACGGATTGTTTTTGGGTAACTCCCAAAAGACCTCATACTAATGAAGTTAATTGGCTGCTCTATATACAATATATAAGAGAATTTCCTCTTGTCTCATCGATGTGGTACTTGGGTTGACACCACCCAACAAAAGAAGACGTAAAAGAACACATTAAAGAAGGCTTTGAGAATATTTATGAAGATGAGAATGAGCGTGATGCTAAATGTTTTGTTAAAGGTGTGCAAACATTGTCCTTGAACACTTATACATCAGTGGAGGTAGATGATTTGCAAAATTTGTGCAATAACCAAGGTATTCTTATTCTTGATGAGATTGATATGAATGCATGTCAATTGATGATTGTTAGACCATATCAGTTTGATTTGAACTTATATCACTAAAGTAGGGTGAAAATAGTTGAATTCATATATAATGATGAGCAGAATGTTTTGTATTTAATGGAGGATAAGGGAGTCTCGAAGGAGTTTAAATATTTGAGCTGTCTTGGCACAACAAATGAGTTTTATAGTAATGATTAAAAGTTTGTACTTATTAAATATCGGATGTATTCTATTCAGAACTTTTTGATAAAATAAACAAAACCCTTTAAGAGTTTTTTCATCTTTTCTGATAGATTTCAAATTTATCTTTAGAATTCGCGTTTGCGGATTCTTGTGTGTTCTTAAGGATTAACGTTTGTTATTCCTTTGCTTCTGGAACGCTTTCCTATTTCGGCATGTTCATGCAGCCCGTCAGCATGATCATACTGTTGTGCTCCCTTGCTTCTTTACAGACCTTATTACTGTCAAGTTTTTTTCTCAAAATCTCGGGACTCTTGTCTTACATCATTCGGAAGGCAGTTTCTTCATACAGTGGTTATATGTGCAGCTAATTACATATGGGAGAAGACTTCCATTTGCCAAACTACTTGCGAGGATCGATGCAGGATTCAAGCACTGTCAAACGTGTCGCAAAACGTTTTATATAGGACAAAATAATCTCAAAACTATCACGGACTCTTAATAAATTTGTTCTTCTATGCAACTTTTGAGTGTGTATCTCAGCTTATAACTGCCCGTTATCCTTCTGAATGCGTAAATGTGACAAGTAAAATGATATGCTAGTACTTCTTCTCCAAGCGTAAATGTGACAAGTAAAATGATATGCTAGTACTTCTTCTCCAAGACAAAAGGAGTTGTGGCAGTTCTGGTGAAGTAAATATATATTAGGTGTTAAAAAAGTCATCCAAAAGCCTAGAACTGGTTTTGTTAGTTATATTTGTGTCTTTGTGTTATTCCTTTGTTGGAATTCAGTTGCTACAGATAATATTGCAAGGTGTGCATTTGACAATAAGGTCCTTCACTCAGCTGCTAAACTTTTGCTTTCCGCTGTTGCAGGATATCGTACTAGCAGCGGCAGGGGATCCCCAGAACATTTTCTTACCTGATTACAATTAGTTCTACGCAGGACTTACTGGTTACGCTATTAGTTTCCTATTTTTGGCATGCACTTTGCAACTTTGGGTCATTCTATCCAATTAGAGGATCTGTATCTTTTTAGTTCCTGTTTAGTTTTAGCAGAGTGCATATTTTTAAGAATCAGACCACTATCTATGCAGAAAAATAAATCTTTGGTCATGGTGTTCCTATAAGCCATATGGATTTATATATATACATTAGAAACATTGATATCTCACACTTGGTCGATATATGGGAAACCAAGACCTGAGACAATGATCTAGCCTAATACGCTAACATTTCGCAGAGCAATAATGGAAGTTCATTTTATTAGTAAATAGAATTTCTATTGCAGGAGATAGTTAACGAGATGCTGGTCTTTCGATTCTTAGAAATTGTTGCAAAATTTTGCATCTTTCACTATTTTAATTTAGCTGAAGAATCAAGAGAAAAACTTTTGGTTTCTTTTTGTTATATTATCGAAGATCTTCTCAAAGAGCAGGATTATACTCATTTATCTTTTTCCTGATAAGTTAAAGAAGGAACCAACTAACGTTCATGCTGTTTATTTTTCAATATCAATACATATAATCTAGTAGGAAGGCATGTGAGTAATTTGCAACAATATATTTTTTCTACCAACATTTTTCTCAATATAACCCTCTAGTTCATGTCATCGAATAATAAATCAAGAATCATGTAAGACTTGTTTTGTTAAGTTCTAAAGCGAATGTTTTGAAGCAGATGATATTTCAGTATTTGTCAATGCAAAGCCAAAGATGCACAATAATATTGCAAAGTTCCCGAAAAGATATTTTTAGAATCTTTAATGTTTGATTTTACAATTTTAGTTAAACTAATTTGGAGCCAAGAATCTCTTAAACCAATAAACTGAGTCCTTCGCATATCTTCTGATGAGCTTATCATGGAAATCAACGTAATACAGACCAAACCTTGAACTGAATCCAGCTGCCCATTCCCAGTTATCCAAGAGAGACCAAGCAAAGTATCCTTTCACGTTACATCCATCTTCCCTGTAAATTTCAGGGCTTAGTCTATTTTTTAAGTATCATCATTTACTAATGACTAGCAGATTTAACATGTCTAGTAAGCAGTAACATGTATAGCCATTGAAATGGCTTACGTGATAGCTGCAAGCACGTTTGTCAAGTAATCGTTATGGTATTTGATCCTTTTCTCATCCTTCAGCGCATCCTTAATGGAAGTGGATGAGTTATTTGCGTCATCCATACCTAACAGGAACATGTAGAAAAGAGGAAGAAAATTGAAGTAAGATTGGCTTTTTTCCAAATCCAATCTTGTTCTGCAGAGTTTTATTGAGTAATCAGTTTTACCATTTTCAGTTATTATGACTAAGGGATTCCCATATCTTGTCTTTACATAATTCAAAAGACTTCTCATTCCCTGAGGTACTATGTACAACCATATTGAATTGGCCTGCATTTCAAAACACCGAAGCTGAATATTTCATTACACAAATGTAAACTGTACCATAGTCTTTATGAGTTATTGCTGTAATGATGATAGATCAGTTACCCGATCACCAATAGGTTTTCCATCTTTGGATGCTGGAAAACAATATAGAACATCATTGAGTTAAAGAAGAAATATACATGATAATGATGAAAAAGATGATATGGCTTGTGTACTTGTTATGTACTACCAAGTATAACAATGAAAGATGATAGAAGAGTCTGTGATTAATAGAATGTCAATGTAAAAGTGTTACACATAAATAACATACTCAGAGTAATGGCACCAATGTCTGCAATTGAGTCGTTGACAAAGGTGTCTGAAGAACCATTCATGGCATACCATGTTGTGTAGTGATTTATGCCCACAAAATCAAGGCTGCCCTTAAGAAGAGTGGATTCAGCTTCACAAAATTTTGGTAATCGGCTTCCTACTCTACTTCTCATTGAGCTCGGATAATCACCAAACATCAATGGATCGACAAACCTGCACCCATGTAGGAGTTCTTTAATACCAGATATCCACAACATAATTGAAAGAAGCGTTTTGTGAGTTAAGTTGTAACGAACAACGAAACTGAGAGGATACTGATTCAATGTATGTAAAATCATTGATTTGTGCTACTTTTTGCAAAGTACTTAAGCATGAGGAGAAATTAGTATTTAAGAATTTACAACACCAAGCCTATGAACTCTAAATCACCTGTTCCCTGGTTTCCTTGAAACTAAAAAAGTAAAGGTGAAAATTCTTACCAACCCAAGTTAAACTCCATTGCTCGTCCTGCAGCTTGTATGTCCTCTGTAGAGTTTGTTGTTGGTTCATACCAAGAAGTATCAAATGCTATTCCCACTATTCCATTTTGTTCTTGCTGTTCGAAAAGATAACTAAAGAGGTTGAGAATATTCACATACATGCAGAAGACTGTCATGAATTTAAGTACAAAAGGTTAAAAGAGAGCAGAAACATTGCACTTTATTTTATGTCAAGCAGAATCAACTTATAACTGCAGTAAAAATCTGTAATCAGTCATATATATATATATACCTTGTACATTTTCCTATAAATATCTGTGGCGGTTCCATGAGCAAGTAGAATGTTGTGACCGACAATGTAAGGCTCAGTTGCAGAATTTCCTTCCTTGCAGTACAATTGGCCAGGAAGGGAGCATCTTCCCGGTGCCAGGAGTCCTAAATCATAGCCTTGTATGGCAAAAATATGGGGCTCATTGAAGGTTATCCAGTGCTTCACCCTGTCACCAAATTCCTGGAAGCAGGTCTCAGCATATGTGGCAAAGTCGTTACTGCAACAAACAATTATCTTCTGATTTTACCACATCTGGAAAATTGTAATATGATTTCGTACTTGATGCAGAACAACGCTTAAGAATATATTTTACTTACATTATTTGGGAGCTGAGCCAACCTTGGTATTTGTCTTCCAGAGCTTGAGGAAGATCCCAATGGTAAAGGGTAACATATGGTTCAATTCCTAGAAAAGAAAACACTGGAATTTGTTGGTGAATGCTAATCAGAAGAGCTTAATTTGACCATAATTGACATGTGACGTTCAGAGTACCACTGGCTAACAAAGCATCGATGAAATGATTATAATGATCAACTCCAGCTTGACTGATTTTCCCAGTTCCATCTGAGAGAGAGAAGCACTGAATATGAAAATTTACCAGAGAACTCCCATGGGAAATGCTTTAGATTTTCGTAATTCAAAAATCGGAAACATGTTTTTTAGCATGTGAGAAGAGTTGGAGATAGCTTACTGGGAAAAATCCTAGACCAAGAGATGGAAAACCGATAAGCATCCATTCCCATATTTTTCATAAGTTTAATATCTTCCTGTTGCAAGTACATTAGTGTTAACGTATATATAATATACTGTGCCTGGTAGTTTAAAATGTGTTCCGTTCTACTGAAAACAATTAGAGTACACACGCTTACTTTGTACAGATGATACTGGTTCACAGCTACATCACCAGTACTTCCATCACTTATCTTTCCTGCGACGGTATTGTTATCATTATTGTCACTTCAAGTTAGAGTCATTGAACACCGCATTTGTATTAGCAAAATTTCGTAGATCTCGGATAAATTTACCAGATGTATGTGCAAATGTGTCCCAGATGGATAGTCCCCTTCCACCCTCCTTCACTGCTCCTTCATACTGAAAACATATACATCAAAAAAGTTATTAGAAAATAATCTAGGCTCCTAAAAATCATTAATGTTGCAAGTTGTATATATTGTTCCGTAAATTAAAATCATAAGCACGGCTATCAAACTATCATATAACCTGGTAAGCTGCAGAGGAGGTTCCAAATGTAAAACCCTTTGGAAAACATGCTCTACTAATATTAGTTTTAGCATCATGAGTTTTCAAGCTACTAGTCTTGACAAGTAATAGTACCACCATTAGTGCAACAACCAAAGCAATATCAACACAACTTCGAAATTTCACCATATTTCAGGTTTCTTAATGTGTCAGTGTTTATTGAATGGATGGATATTATCTTTATACCAGCAAGGGGAAGAGAGTGGAAATGTTTACAAAATCTATGTCTGTATATGTTGAACAGTATTCCATCAATTTTTTATTTGTGGTTTGACTTTTCCGCACATATTTTAAATCACAATTTAAATAGTAAAACAAAAAGCAAAAAAATAGGTAGTGTTCCAACAGAATATTATATTACCGTAACAAAACCTTTGAAGTATCTAACCATATTCCAAACAAGAACCAGAAAACACTGGATAGTTCCTAGGCACTAATTGCCAATTGCCATGGCCAACTTAAATGTGCCGTCTGGATACTAATATAAGCATGTTGCCGTATTATAGTTTATAAACATTGATTCTATTATTGACATATTCAGATTCTTGCTTTCGACTTGCTCCTCTATTTATTTATTTATCATTATTGATTCCAAAAAGTTATGTATCATTTAATCTTTTTATCAATTTAGTTATTTTCGTCATCTATTTATTTATCACTAGCTCCTAAGGGAGTCACGTGCATGTTGTATTTTAATTATTTTTAAGTATCATTGAATGTGTGAAATTTAAATGTTTATAAATTGGTGAATGTTGTTATAGATTTGTAAAATCCTTACTAACGAGTGTATCATTAGATGTGATTGTATTTTGAGATAAAAGACTATTGTAATCGCAACTCTTACTACCCTTGGCTTTTTATGTCAAGTGATATTGAATCAAGTATGTAATGAGAATTGACCGAAATGATTGAAATTAAGTATGGTTATTAATAATGGTGATAGTTAAATATTTCACAAGACGTGCTAGTTTATAACAGTTTTTAAAATATGGAAATGCGGAACATAGAGAACCAACCAACTAAGGTGACTTGATTTTCATAATCTTAAACATTAACAGTTGTATGTGACAGTTCACAGTATATTCTAATATGGAGTTTGGAACATAATGTAAGAATTAAGTGAAAGAACGACTAATGTAACGGTCATTGTGAAAATAATATTTTACTATAGTGTAATATGCGATGGGTCCTTCTACCCATCATTTCAAGATTCGTTGTTTCTCTGGTGTTCCCGCCCTGTATTGTTTCGATGCATGTTCTACGATTTTGTACCTTTACGGGTATAGGCTGTTTTCTAAATTTATAGATTCATAAATATTATTTTATGTTCACAGTTTTGTACAAATTATTGATTGACCAAGAAAGATCTCTTCTTTTTATTATAAGAACGTGATAAGATGCGTATATGTTTGGTAAAGAGAATAATTTTCTCATTTAAATCTTGTAGTCTTTTCAAATCTATTGTTTTTTTACAAAACCTTTTTACAGATAAACTTAGAAAAAAACATAGTTCATTTTGTATCGCGCTCCTTCTTTTGATGTTTTACTCTAATCCTACGGAAAAATAGCTCAACGCCAAGATGATAAAAAGCTTAACACCTCCCATTTCTTATTTCTTTTTCAATATGAAAAAGGTTGTCTTATTCAAAACCTCAATTATGACATCCCCCTCTCCCACTTCACACCTTGAAACGCGCCATTCCGTACTTATAGAGAGAACGACGCTTTCACATCTTCTTGACCCGAAATGGTTGGGGAGAAGAAACGTTCCTTTTTTCATCTGGATAAATCTGATAATCTATTACAATACAACACACATAAATTCTATGTTAGTTGTAATGATCAAAAAATTGATCTATCAAATTACCAGATTATTGAAAAAGAAGAGATTTCAAATAACATATGAATTAGAGATGGGCTTATGGAAGTTGAAATGGAGGATGGTACGGTCACAAATATGCATGTACATATTAGATCATATATATAATTTCATTGTATAAGTAGCCTAAAGGTGTCGGTTTGATTGTTACAGTTAAAATTATAATTTTAAATTCATTATTATTATAAGATCATGGTCTGATTTGTTACTACCACAAAGTCTCTTATGTTATATATGAAATTTCGGTCTAAAATTATGAACACACATGAGAAAATTTATAAAATGTTAAAAATAAGAATAAAATTATTAAATTAGTATTAGAGAAAATTTTATGAAATTTACAGTTAATGATGAATAGATTATAATTGTATAGTAAGATATTATCAAAAAATTAAAATTTAATGCGTATATATTTAATATAATTTAGTATAAAAATATAATAACAAAATTTTTTATTAAAAAATAATAATAATAATTCTGTTGTAGCCCGCAAGTATAAAATCAGTATATCAAAATGGGTTAACTGCCTGAATAATTTTATCTTATATGAGTATTAAATTAAAAATAGGTTGAGCACAACAAAATTTTTATTAAAATAAAAATAGTAATCCTACTGCAGCCCACATGAATAAATTAGTATATCAAAATAGGTTAATAATCTGAATCTCTAATAATTTTATCTTACATGAGTGTGAAAATAAATATTAAATTAAAAATAGACCGAGTCACCTGTGATAACATTTAGTGATTTTAACTATCCAATCAAATGAGTTTCTAGCTCAAATTAATTTGTCCAAAGTTAATGCGAAATTCTATGTTAATTGTAATGGCCAAAAAACTGATCTATCAAATTACCAGATTAATGAAAAAGAAGAGATTTCAAATGATATATGAATTAAAGATGGGTCGGGGAGTTAAGGAAGTTGAAAGAGAAGATGGTATAGTCACAAGTATGTATATATGCATCTGCATATTATATCATATATATAATTTCTTTGTATAATTTGCCTTAAGTGGTCAACATGATTTGATCGTTACACTTAAAATCATAATATGAAAATTATTATTATTATAAGATCATGGTCTGATTTGTTACTAAGACAAAGTCACTTATGTTAAATATGAAATTTCGGTCTAAACTTATGAACACGCATGAGAAAATTTATAAAAGTGTTGAAAATAAGAAGAAATTATTAAAGTAGTCTGGGAGCGAAAGTTATGAAATTGACGGAATATGATGAATTGATTATAATTGTATAGTAAAATATTATCAAAAAAATTAAATTTTGATGCATACATGTTTAATATAATTTATTATTACAAATTTAACAACAAAAGTTTTTATTAGACTTAATAATAATCATTCCGTTGTAGCCCACGAGATAAATTACGAGTTTTGAATTATTATTGTTTATGTGGTATGTGTATCGTATGTATCGAATGAGAATATGAAACTGTATTGAAATTTATTTTTTCGCATCGTATCACATAGATTATCGTATTTCGTTATATGTGTATATGTTGCTTGACCCCATTAGTTGGATCGATTGGTTTCTTGCGGGCTGTAGAGTTCATTACTTTCAAATTTCAGGTTCAGAGTAAGATCAAGTTGGATAGCATTGGAGTTCGAGGACTTAGAATTAGAGTAGATAGACTTTTGAACTTTTGAATTTTTGAATTTTTGCTTTTAGCTGTGCGTTTGTAATAGTCACCTTTGTAATATATAATGGATTAATAAATTATATCGTATTTTAGTTTTGTATTTAGAATTAATAGTTTTAAAAGTCGAGTTGTTACGGGTAGTATGTAATATCCCGTAATTTTTAGAATAATAATAATTGAAGAAAATAGAATAAAATGATTAAAATTTGATAAAGATTAGGATTAAAATTGAATTAGGCTAATGAGCCTAAAATTTGGATTAAATTTTAATACGGATAACCTTTATGTAATATCCCGTAATTTTTAGAATAATAATAATGATAGAATAAAATGAAAAAAGATTAAAATTGGATAAATATTAGGAATAAAAATTGAGTTAGAATAATGGGCCTAAAATTTGGATAGGGTTTTAATATGGATAACTAGTAAATCTGGAATTAGGGCTGTAAGATATATAAATACGTCATATTCTCCTTGCTCATCTTGATTATTAAAATTCGTAGGGCTATTATACATACAAATCAGCATTCTTGTAAAATTCGTAATAAATTCATCGTAAATCGGAATTCGTCGATTCTGGCTTTTCGGAAAGCTTTTTTTGTTCCCTACAACTTTCGTGCTTTGTGTTTTTCGAGAAAATATCATTTAAAGGATCAAAAAAGCTAAATACAGATCTGGTCAGAATTGGCGTCGTAGAGAAGATCGAGATATGAGATGTGTTATTTTTGATTGGTAACTAATGATCGAATATGTGTTTTGATGTGAATGATCTGTTTGCGTAATTGAGGTAAGTGACTTATCCGTTGCTCCGTATTGTTGTGTAACATATATTATATTGTTTGATGCATGTGCTCAAATATTTGTTTTGATTATTGTAAGTATGGAATCGATATGTGATTAACAAGATAAGAATTATTTTCAGAATCCCTCAGTTTTAGTTGCGTATTGAATCATAGAATCCGGTCACTGGATAGTGTGACATATAGAACTGGTTCATACAGGTTCCAGAACACATCGATACCTTGTTAAGTGAGACTTAATTAGGGACGTAAACTAGCCCCCATCGAATCATCGAATATAGAGCCGTGTCGCTGGCATAGTGCGACCGTAATTTGGAACCGTGGGATTTTGAAATAAGAATACGATTTCAAGATTTATTGATTGATTAAGAATTTTGAATATGTGAATTCTAGAATATGTCGTGTGCATCTTGTTCGATTGGCTATGGAATATATGTGTGATGTGTTATGTGTCACATGTCTAAATTGTGTTATCGAAAAAGATTAAATATTATTTTGAGCAGTTGGACGGTAGTTGCTTGCTAGGCTTCGCAGCTCATTCTTTTAATATTTCAGGTTTTGGATAAAATTCGAATTGGATAGCATTGGAGTTCGAGGACCTTAGGTTTGGCGTAGATTGGCTTTTGGACTTCCGTTAGCTGCGCTGCAATAGTTATCGTTGTAATAGATTTTTGATCAATAAATTATATTTTATTTTTGTTTTGATTTAGAATTAATAGTCCAAAAAGTCGGGTTGTTACACTTTAGTCTGAAATTAGGGTTTTGTATCGCTATATATACATCATATTCTCCGTCCTCATCTTTATTGTCAAATTTCGTAGGGTTTTTATACACACATATCAACAATCTTGTAAAATTTGTAGAAAATTCATCGTAAGTTAGAATTCGTTGATTCTAAAATTTTCGGAAACATATTTTCGTTCTCTACAACTTTCATGGTTTGTGTTTTTGGAGAAAATATCGTTTAGAGGGTCAAAAAGGCTCAAAACGAATCTGGTCAGAATTTGTGGTAAGTTTTCGATCGATCTTGCTAGTGTTTTCGAAACTATATGTTACGTGGGTATATTTGATTATCAAAACTTGGGCTAAGTGATGACATATTTGAAATTATTATGTGTTATAGTATATGTATTGTTGTATCTATGTGGTGTCTAGACGATAATTTTGAGTCACTGATTTATGCCATGGTTTGTGCAAATATAGAATAAGAACTTAGGACCATAGTCACCGGGTAGTAGTGACAGTTTTCTAAAAATTTAGGACCGTTATCACTGGGTTGTAGTGGTCGTGGAATGAATTATGAGTTTTGAATTATTGTTGTTTATGTGGTATGTGTATCGTATGTATCGAATAAGAATATGAAACTGTATTGAAAGTTATTTTTTTGTATATCGTATCACATAGATTATCGTATTTCGTTATATGTGTATATGTTGCTTGGCCCTACTAGTTGAATCGATTGGTTTCTTATTTGGATGTATAGCTCTTTACTTTCAAATTTTAGGTTCAGTGTAAGATCAAGTTGGATAGCATTTCGAGTTCGAGGAACTTAGGATTGGAGTAGATTGACTTTTGGACCATCGTTCTTAGCTGCGCTTTTGTAATAGTGACCTTTGTAATAGACTTTTGGATTAATAAATTCTATTTATTTTAGTTTTGATTTAGAATTAATAGTCCGAAAAGTCGGGCTATTACAGGAACCAACAACACCAAATTTCAAAAAATTAGGAAGGGAGATGATTGCTAAATGTCGAGGTTTACCACTTGAAATTGTGATACTGATCGGCCTATTATTGCACAACAAAAGCTATGATTATTGGTCAAAGGTAAAGGATCATATGTGGAGACACTTGAAGGATAGTGGCTCTTTCCAGATTGAAGAAATACTGAGTTTGAGTTATAATGACTTGTCTCCCCAGATGAGGGACTGTTTTCTATACATTGCAAGGTACCCGAAAGACTATGTGATTAACGCTGACGAGTTGAAACTTCTTTGGATTGCAAATGAATTTGTATCTGAAGCTGAGGAAGCAGAAGGAGTAGTCATCGAGGATCTAGCTGAAGATTATCTGAACGAGCTGATAAATCGTAATTTACTTCAGGTTAAAGATTTTCAATTCAACAAAGAACTATTTAGTTTACGGGTCCACGATCTTGCCATAAATAGAGCAAAGGAACACTAGTTTTTGGAAGTTTCAGACTCAAAAGGTAAACACCATCCAGATCTCATCCATTTGTTGGAAGGACAACCACGTCATGTCGTTTATAATGATACATGTGAGTACTTGAAATTACTTGAGCGTAGATTTTTGATGTTTCAAATTTGCATTCATTGGCACTATTAAATAATTTTAGTCGTAAAATTGAATTAAAAGAAATGAAGATGTACACCAAATTCAAAAATCTCAAGGTGCTAGATATGCTAGATATGAAGAGAAGTGTAGACTCAGAGAGGATACCAGAAGAAATAGGAGATTTAGTTCTTTTGAAGTACTTTAGCTTAACGGGTGGTGAGAGGGATCCTATAGAAATTCCACCAAGTATAGGCAAGCTGAAAAAGCTACAAACATTGAAGTGTTCGGGAAATTACAGAGTTCCTAAGGAGATCTGTGAGCAGCATGAGTTGAGGTATTTAGACATCCAAACTAGTGGGAGTGTGAATATAGGTAACCACCAAACAAAGTTACACACTATCTGTTATATACGGTATAAAGAATGGATCAAGATTGATGCTGTTAATATGACCATCCTCCATGCACTAGGTATAGAAGAATGGGCAGAAGAAGAAGAACATGATGGTTACACGTTGGAGTCCGTAGCTAAGTTAAAAAGTCTCCAAATATTCTGCCTATTCTTCTCTTCTGCTTCCATTCCAACAATGAAAACACTCTCGTCTTGCAATCGTCTCAAGACCGTCTACTTATCAGGTACTCTAAAAGATCCATCTGAACTTTGTTTTTTTTGGTGTTATAATCACAAACTTAGTTTTTGATTTGCTTGTTTTATTTCTGAATAAGGGTAGTTTAGTTTGTCTAGTCTGGTTTGTTACTTGATCTGCTAGTTATGTGGAGTCATTGTAGGAGTGTATCTCAATAATCTGGTAGTAGAGTATGTTTAGGAGTTAGTTGGCTAGTGATCCTATTTTATAGCTTTCCATGTTCTGTAGTTCATATATCCTTATATTGCATTTAATTGAATAACAACGTCTTAGACAAACTTGAGTTGCTGTTTGTTTTCTTAGTTTATATCAAACAGAATATACATATTAATATTCTAATAATTGGTATCAGAGCAACCAGGTTTGGCAGTGAGTATTAAGGACGTCAGCTATGGATGTGAACAAGACAAAAGGAGGATCTTTTGGGCTTTGTTACACAATGCTGGCCAGGATTAATTATACTGCTTGGTCCCTGAAAATGAAGGTTTTCATGCAAGCTTAAGGAGTTTGGAATGTCGTCGAACCGAGTGATCCTAAAGCGATAATTGAGGAGAAAACAGATAAGATAGCTCTGGCTATGATCTATCAGGGAATACCTGAAGATGTGCTGCTCTCAGTTGCAGAAAGAAAGACAGCCAAGGAGGCCTGGGATGCGATAAAAACTTTAAAACTTTATATCAGGGTGTTGACCGCGTGAAGAAGGCAAAGGTTCAGTCTCTAAGGACTGAGTTTGAATCCTTACCATGAAAGACTCATAAGTGCTTGATGATTTCTATATGAAACTGAATGCTCTTGTCACGAACATAAGAGCATTAGGTGAAGATATGCAAGAGTCTTATTTTATGAAAAAGCTGCTACGAGTTGTGCCTTCAAAATTTCTGCAAATCACCTCTACGATAAAGCAGTTTGATAATCTTGAGACGATGATAGTCGAAGAGGCCATAGGTTCCTTGAAAGCTCACGAGGAGAGAGTCAAGGGGAAAGGTGAGTCAAATGAAACTCAACTGATGCTTATCGAAGAAGAGTGGCATAAAAGAGAAGGGGAAGAAAATAAGTTATTGTTTACTAGAGAAGAATGGCTGAAACGCAATAATAAAGGATGAACAGATGGTCAATCCTCAAGCTTTAAAGACACGAATGACTCGTGACAAAAGCAAAGTAAGATGCGTCAACTGTAATATTTACGGGCATTTTGCAGCTGAATCTCGTAAGCCAAAAAGAACCAGTGATCAGAAATAGGAGGCCAACTTATCGCAAATATATGATGAAGAACCAGCTTTACTTTTGGCCAAGTTTGAAAGGGACGAGAAAAAACTCATGATGCTCGATGAGAAGAATGTAAGTCCAGTGTTAGTAAAGAATGGTGAATGCAGGAAACAAGAATCCAAGCTGTGGTATCTTGACAATGGTTCCACCAACCATATGACAGAGAAAAATCCAAGTTTGACGTGCTAGATGAAAGCATCACTGGACGAGTCAGATTTGGAGATGGTTCAGCTGTTGAAATTAAAGAAAAGGGGTCGATTGTTCTCAAACGTAAGGATGGACATGAACGAATGCTCAATGAGGTATACTTTATTCCCGATTTATGTAGTAACATTATCAGTCTTGGACAATTGTCCGAAGAAGGAAACAAAGTTATTCTCAGGGGATAGTTTATGTGGGTATATAACGAGGAAGAACAGTTACTCATAAAGGTCAAGAGGTCACCAAATAGACTATATAAATTGCTGATTGAAACTGGAAGATTTCAATGTCTGCTGTCAAAGGTGGAGGACACTTAGAAGTTGTGGCATGCTCGCTTAGGGCATGTAAATTACAGGGCATTGTCGATGATGTTCAAGGAAAATATGGTAAGGGGCTTGCCCAAGGATGTTCAGCCGAGTGAACTGTGTACTTGTTGTCTAACATCGAAGTAGACAAGAAAACATGTACCAGGTCAAGCAAATTTTACCGCAAATAAGACTTTGGAGCTCATTCACGGTGACCTGTGTGGTCCCATCACACCAGAGACTGCATCAGGGAATAGATATTTCTTATTGTTGGTCAACGATTATAGTCGTGTCATGTGGGTCTATCTACTGAAGAATAAAAGCGAGGCATTAGGTGCATTCAAGAATTTCAGAGCATTGGTTGAAAATGGGTCTGAGCGAAAGGTTAAGGTGCTAAGGACTGACAGAGGAGGCGAATTTATGTCTAATGAATTCAATGATTACTGTGAAAAGGACGGAATAGTGAGACATTACACGGCTCCATACACCCCCCAGCAAAATGGCGTAGTAGAGTGTAAGAATAGAACCGTGATGGAAATGGCGAGAAGCTACTTGAAGGAGATGAAGCTACCAGCCATGTTATAGGGAGAAGCGGTTAGGCATACGGTCTATGTGTTGAATCGACTCCCAACTAGGGCCTCGACAGGTATAACACCATACGAAGCATGGTCTGAAAAGAAGCCTGAGATTGGTCATATTCTGGTGTTTGGATGTGTTGGACACATGAAGATTCCCAGCAAGTTCACTCGAAAGTTAGATGACCGAAGTGTGCGTGTAATTAATCTAGGAAATGAACCTGGAACTAAAGCCTACAGGTTGTATAGTCCTGAAGAAAAACGTGCTTATGTGAGCAAGGACGTTGTGTTTGAAGAAAGAAAATCATGGCCATGGGAGGAGCCTGATGAAAACGAGCTAGGAGAAGTGGATTTTTATTCTGGGTCCGATGCAGTTGATGGCGAGGAAGAAAATGAAAGTTACTCAAATGACACTCAAGGTAGTGATATCGAGGATAATCAGTCTACAACACTTGTGGTACATGGCTCTTCATCGAGATTGGCCCCAGAAAACTATGATGACAACAGTGAGCCTAAAAGAAGTAGATTAATCACTGATATGTATAATGATACAGATGAGATGACACTCGAGGATGAGCTGTTCTTGATGGGAATTGAAGAGCCTGCAAATTATCATGAAGCAGTCAAAAATTGTAACTGAAAAAGGGCTATGGAGGCAGAACTTGATTCTATTGAGAGAAATGAAACTTGGACTCTTACTGAATTGTCGGCGGGAAAGAAGGTGATTGGATTAAAATGGATTTTCAAGCTAAAGAAGGATGCAAACGGAAATGTTGTGAAACATAAGGCAAGACTAGTTGCCAAAGGGTATGCTCAGGAACAAGGGATCGATTATGAGGAGGTTTTTGCTCCAGTCACGCGTCTTGAAACTATACGCTTGTTATTGACATTTTCAGCTAAAAATAATTGGCAAGTTCATCACATGGACGTTAAAACTGCATTTCTGAATGGGGATATAAATGAGGATGTGTTCGTTGCTCAGCCAGAAGGGTTCAAGAAAAGTGGCCAAGAACATTTGGTATGTAAATTGTCTAAGCTATGTACGTACTGTGCCAAGCACCTCGGGCATGGTATACTAAGCTTCACAAAACTCTGGAGAGTCTAGGTTTCAGCCATTGTCCATATGAGAATGTTGTTTACACGAAAGGGAAGGGTAAAGAAAGTCTGATAATTGTTGTGTATGTAGACGACATACTAGTTACAGGTGCCAATGTACACAACATAGACGAGTTCAAGCAGCAAATGGGGATGAAGTTCGAGATGACTGATTTGGGTAAATTGAGTTACTACTTGGGAATTGAAGTGAAACAGGATGCAGATTGTATAGAGCTAAAACAGTCCGGATATGCCAAAAAATTACTAGAGAAAGCGGGAATGAGGGAATGTAATCCTACAAAGTATCCTATGGACCCTAAGGAACAGATTTCTAAAGATGAGAAAGGAAAGGCTGTTGATTCGACAATGTATAAAAGCATGGTTGGAGGGCTTCGATATTTGGTAAACACGTGTCCTGACATTGCTTTTCAGTTGGAATTGTTAGTCGGTACATGGAGCGTCCTACTACTATTCACTTAAAAGTTGTGAAACGAATTTTGCGTTATATTAAGGGAACAGTGCAGTAAGGTTTGGTATACACAAGTAATGGTGGAAACAGCTTTATCACTGGTTATTCTGACAGTGATCTGGGTGGCATGATTGGTGACAGGAAAAGTACGAGTGGGGTGGCTTATTATCTGAATGAAAGCTTTATATCGTGGGTTTCTGTTAGGCTGAAAACACGCAAGCGCACGTGATCAACTTGAAGTATACGAATAAGTAAGATTCGTTCCCACAGAGACCGGTTTTTAGTTATTATGTACTTATGCAACAGTGTATGATTTTTA
>PHNY01213462.1:22838-33945 GCA_003724115.2 Anethum foeniculum
TAGAGAGAGGTATAGGGAGAAGTGAAAACTATCTTCGGGGGCTGTGTGTTGGACAGGGACAGTAAAAATGCAAAAAAAAGATACGCACGACAAGTTTACAATCTGTATCAATTTGATTCGGCCAAACAATCCGCGCCGATCACCTTTACGGAGGATGACTACGAGGATGTGATATGGCCGCATGAGGACCCCCTGGTGATCAACCCAGTGATCGGGCATAATAAGATATGGAGGGTGCTAGTAGATGGGGGAAGTTCGGCCAACGTGCTGTTCCACAGAACCTATTGCAAAATGAATTTGGGTGCCGAGCAACTGGAGCCCTGTCACGAAACACCCCTTTATGGCTTCGACGGTCAAGCCGTCCTGATTGAAGGTACTATACTTTCTCTGTCTTGTTGGATAAATTGCCTTATATTGTGGAAAAACAGGTCAAGTTTTATGTTGTCCGAGTTGAGAGTCCCTACAATGCGATATTAGGATGACCCGCTTTGGCTACATTTCAAGCAGTTTCGTCAATCCCCCGAGTTACTATGAATATTGAGCTGGAAAGTTCGGAGCAGACCTGTCATGCCCGATCGCAGAACCAGCGGCTGAGGTCGAAGAGGTTGAACTATACGCAGGATGCTCAGGAAAGACGGTTCGGATTGGCAAAAACATGGAACCTGACCTGAAGGAAAAGGTAATAGCCATTGTTCGGCAATACCATGATGTCTTCGCTTGGGGACCGGAGGACATGCCAGGGCTAGACCCCAAGACGGCCGAACATTGCTTAAATGTGAATCCCGAGGCAAAGCCTGTTCGGCAGAAAAAAAGGACCTTTGCTCTGGAGAGGCAAAAGGTGATTGAGGCCGAAGTTGAGAAGTTGCTGGAAGCAAAATTCATAGAGGAAATTGTTTACCCAGATTGGTTGGCGAATGTGGTTGTGGTAAAAAAAGCGAACAACAAATGGAGGATGTGTATGGATTACACAGACCTAAATAAGGCATGCCCGAAGGATCACTATCCCCTACCAAGTATTGACCAACTGATCGACGCCACAGCCGGATATCAGGTATTGAGTTTTCTTGATGCATTTTCTGGATATCATCAAATTGCCATGAACAGGGAGGACATACCCAAGACTGCGTTTATCATCTCGAAGGGTACTTTCACCTACATCAAAATGCCATTCGGTCTGAAGAACGCGGTGGCAGCGTTTCAGAGAATGGTGAACAAGGTGTTCAAAAAACAAATTGGAAGGAATATGGAGTGTTATGTGGATTATATGATCGTAAAATCAGAATACAAAGACCATATGGAGGACCTGAAAGAATGCTTCAAAACACTAAGGAGGAACAACATGAGAATCAATCCGAACAAGTGCACATTCGGAGTAGCTAGTGGCAAATTCCTAGGCTATATGGTCAGTGCTCGGGGAATAGAGGCAAACCCCGAAAAGATCAGAGCTGTGATTGATATGGAGGCACCAAAATGCATAAAAGATATACAGAAATTGACCGGAAGACTGACAGCTCTTCGGAGATTCATATCCAGGTCAGCAGAGAAAGCCATGCCCGTCTTCGGTGTGCTGAAAGGATCTAAGAAATTTATATGGGGCCCAGAGTGTCAGAAGGCATTCGAAGAGATGAAGGACTATCTGAAAAGAGCACCATTGCTCATGCAGCCTGACCCGAAGGAAACTTTGCAGTTATACTTGGCCGTGTCCGACCGAACACTTGGAGCTGTTTTGGTTAAAGAGCACGGAGGTAATCAACATCCTGTATTTTATGTTTCTCACATGCTCAAAGATGCAGAAACCAGGTATCCTAATTTGGACAAGTTCGCATATGGGCTAGTCATGGCTACCCAAAAATTGCGACATTATTTCCAAGGCCGAACGGTGCAAGTGGGGACTGACCAACCACTAAAAAAGATATTGACAATGCCTGAAGCTTCGGGAAGAGTGGTGGCCTGGTCCATTGAATTGGGGGAGTACGATTTGGAGTATATACCGAGAACAGCAATCAAGGCTCAAGCATTGGCTGAATTTGTGGTAGAATGCACCTTCTCCGGACCAAGGACTTAGCCCCCGAAGAGCAACTCATTCGGACACCGGGAAAATGGAAGCTCTTTGTAGATGGTTCGGTAGCAGGAGCAAAGTGTGGGGCTGGCCTCATCTTAACCAGCCCAGATGGGTTTGAGATATGCCAGGCTATCAAATTCACCTTTCCCCTCACCAACAACGAGGCTGAGTATGAAGCGCTACTGGCAGGAATTGAACTAGCCAAAAATTTGGAGGTGAAACATCTGAGAGCTTTTAGTGATTCAATGTTTGTGGTAAAGTACTTCTCAGGGGAATATGAGCAACGAGACCCACGAACAAAAGCCTATGCCGCCAAGGTAAAAGCAAACTCACTACTATTAGAGTCCTTTGAACTAACCCAGATTGGCAGGGAAAATAATAGCCAAGTAGATGCGCTCTCACGACTTGCTTCGGCGGAAACACAAAGTCTCAAGGGGTCCATCTACTTAACTGAAGTCGGTACACCTTCGATCGACAAAAAAGAATGCTTGGAGATCCACCAGGGAATCACTTGGACGACCCCAATCAGAGCTTATCTAGAAAAGGGAACCTTACCCCTGGACCGAAGCAAGACACAAAAGATAAAGTATCGGGCCTCAAGCTACACTATCATCGGCAATAAGCTGTACAGGAGGTTGGCCACCGAGCCGCTACTTCGATGCCTGGAACCCGAAGAGCAAACAATGGCTCTAGAGACGGCTCACGAAGGCATTTGCGGTGAACATTTGGCAGGGCGATCACTCGCTTACAAAATACTGAGGCAGGGATTTTATTAGCCGACCTTAAGGGCCGATGCACACGATTATGCAAAAAAATGCAAGCAATGCCAGCTATTCAGCACTGTGCCAAAGCAACCGCCCGAGGAGATGTCCTCTGTCCTAAGTCCCATCCATTTTGCCATGTGGGCTGTAGACATTGTGGGAATACTCCCAACCAGCACGAAGCAAGCCAAATACTGCATTGTGGCGGTGGATTACATGACCAAATGGATAGAAGCTCGCCCTCTAGCCTCAATCACTGAAGACGTGGCTAAAAAATTCATGTCGGAGCAGGTGATCTTGAGGTTCGGAATACCCAAAGTATGCGTGTCCGATAACGGCAGCCAATTCATCGGGAACAAATTCAGAAAGTTCCTGCATCACTTCGGAATACAACAAAAATTTAGCTCTATGGGACATCCTCAAGGCAATGGGGCCATCGAAGTAGCCAACAAAATCATCTTTGATGTGATAAAGAAAAGACTAGGAGAAGCCAAGGGCCTGTGGGCCGAAGAGCTCTCTTGGGTGTTATAAGCATACCGAACAACTCCATGGTAGTCCACAGGCGATACCCCTTTCAGGCTGGCCTATGGAACAGATGCATTAATTCCCGTCGAGGTAGGCCTAGAGTCTTACAGGACCGAAGTATTCAACGTGGAAAGCAACGAGTTCGGGCTTAGAACAAACGTTGATCTCCTGGAGGAAGAAAGAGAGGCAACACATCAAAAGAACCTTTAAGTACCAGCTACAAGCTGCCCAATACTACGATTCGGGCATAAAAAAGAGGTCCTTTCTGGTAGGCGACTTGGTACTGAGGGAGTTGGCCACTTCGATGCCAACTAAACAAGGCAAGCTGCATCCAAACTGGGAGGGCCCTTATAAGGTGATTGAAGTAGTCCGACCAGGCACATACAAGTTGGAAGGGTTAGATGGGAGCTCTATCAAGAACACCTGGCATGAGACGCGCTTTCGCCGATTCTACCAGTATGATCGGCCGTGCTTTCGATTTACTTATATGCTTTTTAGTTCAAGTCATTTCCCTTTTTTGCAATGTATTTGAATTCCCTAAGGCAATGAAGCATGTTTAACCATGGCATTAGCCAACAGAGTAATGAAAAACACTTAGCTTCGTTTGTCATTTTATGATTCGTACATGCTTACTTATATTTGCAAAGAAATGAGCAAACAGAATGAGCTTATCCTGGGGGCTGACCTCATCAGGATAATCCCCACTATTTGCCTTTCTAGGCCTTTAATAATTTATACGACTACTTTGGTAAAGGGGCCATCGGCCGACCAAATATATATATAGAACTACTCCTCAAATCATTAAACGATGGGGAACCCGAAGGTTATGATGGTTTGAAATGAACCCAGCTAGAAACACAACACCTAAAATATGCCAAGGCAAATATGCCGAAGAAGCATAATAGGTGAAAGTTACGTTAAATACGCTAAGGCAAAAATAGAATGCCGAAGCAGTGTAAAAAATAAAATACGCCAAGGCAAGAACACATTGCCGAAGAGGGCTAAAAGACAAAAATTAAATACGCTAAGGCAAAAACAGAATGCCGAAACAGCGTAAAAAGTAAAATACACCGAGGTAAAAATAGAACGCCAATGAGGTGTAAGAGAAAGGTTAAATATGCCAAGGCAAAACCTTCTATGCCAAAGAAACACGAAGAACCAAAGACTATGCTACAAAGCCGAAGAGGCACCATAGCGAAAATTTAAAACTTAAGCTAAATGAAAATAAAAGGCACAAGAACGCGAAATATAAATGAACATGAATTTAAACAAAAGCCCGAAGGCAATAAGTTAAGCCCGAAGGCACAGTTTACAAAAGTTGTTAAATAAAAGGTTGTTTACAAACATCAGAAAAGACAACCTAATCGGAAAGATCTTCCTCGGGATCCGACGGAACAACCAGAGGCTCCTCCGGGATATGCTTCTTGCCGACCGGATCATCCAAGCCTTCCAAAAGAATAAGTTTGTGATCAAAGCCAACTTCAGCAGCACGACGCACCATCATTTCATAGGTGGTCGTGAAGAAGCGCTCCTCGGAAAGCTCCAATTTCTTCTGCTCTTTCTTCAGAGCCTTCCTGGCCGTCCTCAGCTGCTCCTCCCGG
The DNA here is from genome assembly GCA_003724115.2 of Anethum foeniculum. Classification (NCBI taxonomy): domain Eukaryota; kingdom Viridiplantae; phylum Streptophyta; class Magnoliopsida; order Apiales; family Apiaceae; genus Anethum; species Anethum foeniculum. The sequence goes on from PHNY01213462.1 coordinate 27,788, forward strand.
CACTTGACCCGATCTCGGGCGTCCTTTAAATCGGTCCTGAGTTAATCCCGCTCCTAGCAAATCGCCTCAGCTTGGTCGGACATCACCAGCACCAAGTCCCGAGCAGTACTGAGGTCTTCCTCGGCCTTAATAGCACGAGCTTCCCGCCGCTTAGCTTCGACTTGAAGACCAGGCACTCGCGCTGAAACCGAAGCGGCCCAAGGGCCAGCCTGTAAAGGGAAGGAAAAGCATCTTAGAACCACTGAAAAATGAAAATAAAAATGAAGTACAAAGGAAGAAACTTACCACCGCCAAAGCAGCCATCAGTTCGCTGCAGGAGTTGACCGGGTCAGCAGCATCGACGATGGTCCTGTCCTACGAAAGTGTAGCACCCTGAAGAATCCGGCCTCCGAGTATCCTGGCCGAAGGAGGGGCCATACCGACAATGGAGTCGGAATTGAGAACCATCCAGTCGGGGACATGCTTGTCCACCAACGGCTCCTCATCGTCTCGGCTCCAGAGAGGCGTCATTAGAGCCGTCCTCCACCTCAACGGGTTCAGCTTCGGGAACGGCGTTGGCCCGATCGCCCTCATTGTTGCCTTGAGGCTCAACCTCCTCGGCTTCCTCGATGAGAGGGACCTCGACATTCTGTGTCTCGGCCCGAAGCCTGGCCTCATGCGCCTTCTGCTGCTTTCTCCTGATAACAGCCTGAAGAGTTGATACTGCACGAAACAAAGGAAACAGGTCATTGCCGAAGGTACACAGATGTGAGTATAAGAAATGCAGATAAGTAAGATACAGTTAAGTAAAAATGATGATGAGGAAATGAATGTGGATTTATGTTACCACTACCCCAAAGGGCAAAGATCCAATCGTTCTTCCGGCCGTCGGAAAGAGGAATCTTCCCTAACTCTGAGTCGTTGAGGGCGATATAATCATTCGCCTCCTCGGGAGTAAGATCTCGCATGACCAGCTCAGTCGGTTCCACTATCCTCCATTCGGAGTATTTGGCAATTTTGGGGCCGCTAATGTAGCACCATTCCTCATGGCTTCCCTTGTTGTTGGAATTGGTGGCACACCATTCTGCCTGACCCGGCCTTCGAGAAATGCTGTAGTAGCCGTTGCTCTTTGAATTACGTTTAAAGTCGTAATGATACCAGAACAGGCTGGTCTTCGGCTTCACCCTTACCGCCAAATACCGAGCTTGGAAGCAGTTGATGTGAATGAACCCGTTCGGGTCCATTTGGCCGAGGGCAATCCCCATCTCGTTGAAGAGTTTCTTGAGGATCGGTAGCAGGGGAACGCGGAAGCCGCACTTGAACGCCGCTTCTGATATACTTGTGCTGACCTTACCTTTATAGTCGGCAACCTCAATATTCTGGTACACTCTATCGGTCGGGGTTGCAACATAAAGCCCATAGCCCCCGAGGGAATTTTGTAAACGGTAATAAACCTCTCCACCGCCTCTTCGGTCAAAGTAGACCGAAGGTTACATGCTGGGAATCTTATACGGTCGGAGAAGGGAACCAGCGTGGTTCGGGAGGTGCTGGGGGCTTTTTCCGAACGGTCCATATTCCTGTATCCGAAGGAAAAGAAATACAATTAGCCATGTACTCGGGCGAAGTTTGGAATGAATATGTAAAAAAAAAAGATTTAAAGGGGACGACCGAGTACAAAAGGCTAGGACCGAACGAAGAAAAGCCTAAGCCAGGTAAAACCGAAAGGAGACACCTTCAAGGCCGGTTCCCGAAGACTGTTCTAAAGTTTTAACGCCCCGAAGAATGTTCAAACCCCAGAAAGCTCGCATACCATCTTTAAGCCGCCGAATGGTGTCTCACCCAAGGTGTTACCCAGAGGAAGGAAAAAGAGGAGGAAATCAAAAGAAATGCTGCCTAATTCTACCCAAACCCGCATGCAAAAAACCATATCGCAAATAAAAAGGAAATGCGGGGAAAAGGCGCTTCAGATAACTTTGGTAACGGGAATAAGTGATACCATAAAAGAAAAGAAAAGAAATGCTTACTTTTTGAAAAAGAAGTTGAGGCTGGATATGGAAGCCGAGGAAACTTGGAATCGACGCCACCCGTGGTTCTTAAGACTTGAATTGATTGGGACTGAGTATTTGCAGTTTTTTGCTCGCTGTGAAACTATAAATGAGAAGTGGTAAAATGAAAAGGGAAGTAATTCACATGTATATATAGCGGCATGTTGGATGACGTCTTTCCGCCGTTTGGGTTTTTAAAATCAACGGCTGAGATAAAAGGTTGTTGATATTCGACGGCCAAGATGAAAACACGCATCCCCATAAAGAGACAGCTGTGATCATTGTGTCTTTTCCCTTCCCAAGGCATCGACGCACGTGTCTTGACAAGGACATGAAGAGTCATTTATGCCCGATGCCAACTTGGGATGGACCTTCATAGGTGTGATCCATATTGCTTGAAGCGCTGAAGGAATCATAGGGACATGCTAGAGGTCCACCCTTGTTAGCCCAAACCGAATGGGCCGAAGCAATGTGTATGATGGTAGGCCGAAGGGTTGATCTTGATAAAACCGAGGCCCAATACCCATCAAACATAAGAGCGGCCTATGAAGGAAGAGGAGGACGTGGTCCACTAAGACTCAACATTCTCCCCCCACGATCGTAACCGAAGAAGGATATTACTGGGAGAGGTTTGCATTCACAACGGACACAATCACTTATAATTCTCTGCACTTGTATTCTCTGAAAACCGATTCTACCAGATTAATTTATTCTCACATCGGAGGTGAATCGGGGGGAAAATCCCTCGCATTCTCTTCGTTGCAGGTTGTGCTCCGAAGACAGTTTGCAGTTAGCGAAGATACAGAAATCTGGTTCCAACACCTTTTATAATTAGATAGTCTCAATAATGAAACTAACGTCTAAAACTAACTGGTCCATAGCATCCTCTGGGTTCTTCCCGGACAAAAAGCTGCTTTCTAAAATCATAAAATCAATCAATTCTAAAATTAACTGATCCTTTAACTGATCCACAACATCCTCCATTATTCCCGGGTAAAAGACTGTGTTCTAAAATCATAAAATCAATCAAGCATTCTAAAAGCATAAAACCAATCAAATAATAACATACACTTAAAGGTTTAACAAAACAAATAGTGACAAAACTATCATAATATGCAAAATAAAGTTTGAAACACAAGCGCTAATGAAAAATTTAGCTAACAATTTGCTCCTTTTTTTTCAAGCTAAACGATTTACACTTATGTATATATAAGATTATTTACTTCCTCTTTAAACTATTTTTTAGGAGTTGAAATTTAGGAGAGTATTAAGATAAGAACTTTGACTAAAAAAGAAAGTGTTATCGAATAATAATCTGATAGAGAAATTTTAGAAAAACTATAACATGATAATTTGAGTCAGGGAGAAATTTTAAGAGAAAATGAGGTAATTAACTTTTTATTTGAAAATAAAGTTTGAAAAAATAATAATATGGTAGATAAATTTTAGGAGAATAATAAGATGATAATTTGAGTTAAGTGGAAAGTTTATTGATATAGTAGAGAAACTTTAGTAGAATAATAAGATGATAATTTGATAACTTGATTTAAGAGGAAAGTTTATTGACAGAGTAGAGAAATTTTAGAATAATATAATACAAAGGTCATTTGAGTTAAGAGAATACAAACTAATTAAGATTTTTCTATTTATTAATTCAAAAAATTGAGAAAATTTTAAAAATAGAATGAGACGATTTGAGAGGCGCCACATAAACGGCCCCTATTCTTCTTTATATAAGTATATTAATTGATTGATTTGGGAGATAACTATTGCCTCTAATTAAATTATAATAATTTGTTAGAGCAACTCCAATAAACTCTCCATACATGCTCTTTAGTTAAATTTTGAGGAAGATAGGAATAAAAAATGTCTCCGATACACTCCTAAGTTATCCTCAAATATTTAGGAGTTTCACATCTCTCCTCAATATTGAGGAGTGCACCTTTCTTTCTCATTCATTTTAATATTATATTTATTACTTTTTCTCTCATTTCTATAATTCTCATCATTCTCCTCTATTTTTTTTGACATGTCATGTATTACATGAATGAGTATATAACTGACATCAAGCTAAGAATTAGCAAATGCAAAGTCTGGGGTTATTGTTTGATCCTTACTATACACTTTATAGAAATAAATAAATTACTATAATAATTGTACTTTATTGTTGATGAACAAACAAAGTAGAAAAGAAAATGGATGGGTATTGTAATAACTAATCTGCAAGGGCAAGTTCTTACTTCAAAGTTTTATGAGCTTGTCTATACTTTTAAAACCATATATATACATAAACCAAGATTTGAAGGACTATCATGCAACATAAGCCAAGAAAATATATACAAAATAGATAGAGAATGAATTTGAGGATAGTTGTTGGAGTGAGAAAATATTTTTGTATCTTAAATAACTAAGAGCCATTTTAATTATATTATTTATGAGAAGAACGCTAATTAATTGTTAGAGTTGCTCTTAGCAAATTGTATAGCAAAATTTATTAAAAGCATAGGCATTCTTGTCATCACTCTAACCGATTTGATTATACAAAAACCTAGACAAAAATAATTTTTTTTAAAAAAATTGGTCAAAATCTGTTTGATTAGTAAAATTTAGTAAAAAGTAATTAAAAATTTAAAATAATATATAAATTTTGTATAAATATAATTACTATTTTAGATGATAAAATCACCAACTTTTATAATTTTTCTCATTAATTGGTTCCCAATTCAAAAATTAAATATAAAAATTTTCATTTATTCCAATAATACAACACCTTTAAATATATTCATATAAATATATGATAATTATATACATATATACGTACATATATATATATATATATATATTTAAGCTAATAGAAAAAATTTTTGAAAAAATTTATATAGATAAAATAATATTAAGTTAATTTTAATTATTCGAACCGCATTAAATGTCGGACCGTTTGCCATCAGATATAAACAGTTTTTTTTAACATGAAGCATGGTTATCACGTCAATAAGTCGAGGCGAGTCGATGCGGCTAGTCGACTAGTTGTAGACTAGTCGATAAAATAATAATATATTATTAAATTTATATATAATAAATATATTATGTATTTGAAGTGTCTAACAGCTAACTTAATGTTGTATTTCAGAATTTTAGGATCCAAATACTTGAAAAGAATGCATGAATAACTGAAAAGAGATAACAATAAAGAAAAATACTTATGATTATGTAATATGTAAGTGACATTAACAAGAAATGATGTATGATAGACTGATAATGCTGCAACTAAACTTATACAGAAATGCAAAATTTTGCAGTACTAAATTATACAATATTAATATTATGCAAAATTTTATGTGCACAGAGCAGTTGCATAATTGCAGAAAAACAGAACAGAAATATTAAACTGCTGTGTAAAATACTGCAAAAATGTAGAATAGAAAAATTACAGAAATTTAAACTAAAAAATGCAATAATCATTAAACACAATAACACATATAATCAAAATCACTGAACATCACATAATCTACTGTTAATAAATACTGGAAAGTGGGAGCAAGAAAAAGTCTTTGGAGCAACTCAGAAAGTCTACTAAATCTGCAGAAAATAGGGCAAATTGCAATATCAAACATGAAAAATATTTAGAAATCATTATAGAGATCTAAAATATTATCTTGCGCAGGTGCTTCGTCATTTCCCTCATTATTATTGTTTGGTTCTTTATCTCCATAATCATTATCCACATTTTCATCATCATTCAATATAATTGGAACACGCTCTTCCATCATTTTAATATCCTGTGGATCCATTTGAGAAGAGACCCTAGAGGCACTAGCCCGTTTTTCACTACGACGACCTTCAAAGTTTGTTGATGATTCCAAGACTTCATCCACAGCCTCCCATAATTCATCATTCACAAGATCAATAACTTATCTATTCACAGATTCATTTTCCCAATTAAAATCCTCTAAACTCAATGGATTAAAATTTGTTCCTTATACACGCCTCTTTTGAATTCTTGTTGCAATTTTTCTATTGTATTGAATATACACCAAATCATTTAAATGTTGGTGATTCAATCTAGTTCTTTTTTTGGTGTGAATCTAAAAAGTAAACAAATATATATATATATATATATATATATATATATAT
>PHNY01213480.1:0-15210 GCA_003724115.2 Anethum foeniculum
GACTCAGAATTTCCATTCAAGACGTCCTATATAGTGTGACCTGATTACATTTCTTAATCAGCAAAATTACTATTCATCAGAAAATTTTCAAATTAGTCCAAAATTTCGGGTTATTACATTTCATCTTGTTTATCATCACATTTTACTTCTTCACCTTCTAAGTTCACATGTATCTACAAATTAAGAAATTATATCTAAAAATTTAAAAAACTTATAAAACTAGTAGAAAAGAAAGTAAAAATCAAATAACAACTGAAAATTTAGTGGATTTTAAATTGAAAATACAAAGTGCATACTGGTTCATCTGTTTGAGCCTGGGGTGCTGCTTATAGAGGAGTTTGATTCTCCAATGGTTCATCAATGACTTGCTGACTGCTAAACACATGCCTCGCCTGTTTTTCTTTTCTCCGATGGCCGACTCACACCTCGCCTTGTAGTCTTTGAATTGCTTAATGTTGAATTTCCGCCTGCTTGCAGATTGTAATCGACTAATACTCTAATAGTGTCTAATAGATTTGGTTTTGAAATGTTACTGACCTCTATTCTAGTGTCTGTGCAAAAGGCCTGATGAAGCCCAATTGTAAAAGTCCAAAAGCCCACTGCAACCTGGTTATGTATGACTTCTGTTTAAATATATATATATATATATATATATATATATATATATAATAATAATTTTAGAAATTTATATATAATATATATAATTTATTTATTTTAATAATCGGATCGGTTTCGATTTTTTTCGGTTCGGTTTTAACGCATAACCGAAACCGCACAATTAGTTTCGATTTTTAATTTTTTGGTTTCGATTTTGGTTCGGATTTCAAAGGTTCGGTTTTATCGGATTTTAGCGGTTTTCGGTTTCGGATTTTTTCGGTTTTTTGCTCAGCCCTAGTTATGATGTTTCTCTTATGCACAATATATGCACATTAAATTAACCTTTCCAAATTGCATTATCAAACCAACAAACCATCCTTGTTCATCAGACTGGTTCAGTAACTTTGACATCGAAAATCACTTTACGAAATGTCTTATTAGTTCATGTCTTCAATTGTAATTTATTTTCTGTTAGTAAAGTGAGCCGAGATAGCTCATGTTCAGTCATTTTACTCATTCTCAATGCACTTTTCAGGACCAGAACCAGGTGATTCTGGCCACTGGTGTTGAGAGAGGAAGATTATACTACTTTGATCAAGCTTTGCCTTCCAATCGTACTGATTTTTCCAGTATTGATCGTTATGTTATCTATAGTGTTGATTCATATTCGAACTCAGTTATGTCTAAACTGTGGCATTTAAGGTTAGGGCATGACCCCTAATTCCGTACTTCATCATATTGATGGTATTGATACTTTGCACAATGTACTTCTAATTGTCCAATTTGTCCAATTTATAAACAATCTATGCTTCCATTTCCAAAGCATAGTGATTCTCATGAATCTAATACGTTTGGTCTCATTCATATGGATGTTTGGGGACCCTATCACGTTGCTTGTACTCAAGGTTACAAGTATTTTCTTACATTAGTGGATGATTGTAGTCGTGCTACTTGGATATTTCTCTTGCCTAGTAAAGCACATGTTTTATCCAAATTTCAAGCCTTAAATGTTTACGTTAAAACTAAATTTCCAACTCATATTAAAGCAATTCGTATGGTAGTGAGTTTTTGAATGATTCTTTCCAATCATTTCTTACAAGTCTTAGTATACAACATCAACGATCTTGTACATACACACCACAACATAATGCACGTGTAGAACGTAAGCATAAACACTTGCTTGAGGTTACTTGAGTCTTACGTTTCCATGTTGGTCTTCCTCATAAGTTCTGGGGGGGATGTTTGCTTACAGCCACCTATACCATTAATATACTATATACACCATTTCTTCATTTTAAGAGTCCTTATCAAATCCTTTACAGTAAACTACCAGATTATTAAAGTCTTAAAATTTTTGGCTATTTGTGTTACTCTTCTACTCATTCTAATGATAAACTTCCACCTAGAGCTATTCAATGGGTCTTTTTGGGTTAACCTTATCTACAAAAGGGTTATAAATTGCTTTGCTTGGACAATTCATCTATATTTGTTAGTAGACATGTAAAATTCTATGAGCATATATTTCCTTATCATGTGAAAACATCATCCATATCTACAAGTATCAATACTACTTCTGGGAATTGTTATACTTTTCTTGAATAGTTAGTAAACAATATTGTCATATCTTCCACCGGAATTCCTTCTTTTCCTGAACATCATTCTGATTCTGACTCACCTACTCACAATGATAACACTGCACCTGATCTCAGTGATACTACTTTACCTGATATCAGTGATACAAATATATCTAGTTCTTCTTTAATTGTTCCAAGACAATCCACACGCACTAAAACCAGACCTATTTGGTGGTCTGACTATCACACTGCCACAAAGCCTATTGTTCATCATAGTAACTTGGCTCTTATATCTCCTGATTCATTCACATCACATATATCGAATTACAATTATTATTATAATAAACAATCCATAATAGCCTATTTTAATGATGTGTTTGAGCCTACTTTTTATCACCAAGCTGTTAAGAGTCCTCAATGGATTGAAGCAATGCAGAAAGAATTAGAAGCTCTTGAGAAAAACAATACTTGGACTCTTGTTCCTCTACCTCCTGGAAAACGTACCATCGGTTGTAAGTGGGTGTATAAAGTGAAATATCTGGCCAATAGTGAGGTAGACAGACTTAAGGCTCGCTTAGTCGCTAAAGGATACACTCAGTCTACTGGAATTGATTATCATAGTATGTATGTCAAAATGGTAATTGTACTTAATTTACTCACTAATACTACAGCCAAGGGTTGGTTTGTTGAGCAATTAGATGTTAACAATGTCTTTTTACATGGAGACTTGACTGAGGAAGTGTATATGGAATCTTCTCTTGGTTACAAGTTACAACCTTTACAGAAAAATTGGGTCTGTAGATTGCTTAATCGATATACGGACTAAAACAAGCTTCTCGTGAGTGGTTTGCTAAGCTCACTTTATTTTTTATTCAGGCTGGTTATAAAGAATCTTTATTGGATTATTATCTGTTTACTTATACATCTGGGTCCATATTTATAGTTGTAGTTGTGTATGTTGGCGACATTATGATTGCTGGCAATGACATTACAACTATACAAGGTTTAAAGACAATGCTGGATGATTAGTTCAGTATTAAAGATTTAGGTCCCATCAAGTATTATTTAGGTTTTGAAGCCAGAAATGACCAAGGTATATTTTAAATCAACAAAAGTTTGTTCAAAATTTGCTTAAGTCTGCTAATATGGTTGATTGTAAACCATTGTCTATACCCATAGCTCTACATATCAAATTATTTGATAGTGATGAGTCTAGAGAACTTATTGCTAATTCTTCTTTATATCGATCGTTGGTTGGAAAATAGTTATATCTTACTTCATCCCGTCCATACATTGCTTATTCTATACAATCTTTAAGCCAGTTCTTACATGCTCCTGGGACTGCTCATTTTGAGGCTGTCAAGTGTGTCTTACGTTATCTAAAGCATACTTCTGCCCATGGATTATTATTTCCAGCTAAGAATTCACTGGAATTCAAGGGGTACAGTGACTGGGCTGGGAATGTGGTTGATAGACGTTCAATTGGTGGATATTGTTTTCTATTAAGTTCAGTGGCCATTTCTTGGCGTGCAAAGAAACAATCTGTTACTTTTCCCAGTTCAGCAGAAGCTGAGTATAGGGCTTTAGCTGATTCTTCTTGTGAAGTTTTATGGCTTTAAAATCTTCTTGCATAACTCATTGTTCCAGTTCGAACCACTCCTTTGTTTTGTGACAGTAAAGAAGCCATGGATCTTATAGCTAATCCAGTTTATCATGCTCGCAATAAACTATTGAATTAGACGTTCATTTTATCAGAGAAAAGATAGCTTCTGGGTTGATCGGCGTTACTCAAATCACTTCAAAAGAGAACCTGGCAGACTTACTCACTAAAAGTCTTGGTAAAGTTCCACATTGGTTTTGCTCAACCAAATTGGATCTCACATTTTCCACTTCTGTTTCTTCTGGTGCACTCTCAATTTGTGGAGGAGCTAAAACGAATGCTAAAGCCATGACAGTTCGAAATGGGGCTAATTACAATAATGAAAAGTCAATGTTTAGACTTGAGTCAACAAAAAAAAAGCTACATATTCCATTTATCCAAACAATGCCTTATTTTAAATAACAGAATTATGTTATAGTTAGATTTGATCTTTATGTATAAATGTCAAACCTATTGTATTCATTTCTTTCAAGTTGAATAAACAAGTTAGTTACATATCTACATTTCTTCTTCTTCTTCTTCTTAGCTTAGTTTCAATATCTATCCATGAATTCATGGAGTTCTTCACACTTATATATTGCTTCAATTCTAACTTACTCACCAAATAACATATAATCATGTAGAGCATCGCAATCAATTAGCTTCAAAAACTATGAAAATGAATGAATATAGGTAAATAAACTTACAAAGCCTGAAAGCATCATCACAGGGGTTGTAAAGTTTATCCTAATTAAATTGCATTTGTTGATTTCCAACTAGTTGGACAAATTCAACATACCAAGTTTACTAACCGACTAGTTGAACGTGGCTTCATCAAGTGGCTTTGTGAAAATGTCTGCAATTTGATCGGATATAGTAACAAAATGTAGTTCCACAGTACCATTCATTATGTACTCTCAAATGAAATGATACCTTATATCAATATGTTTGGTCCTCGAGTGCTGAACTAGATTGTTTGAGATTGTTATGGCACTTGTATTATCACAGAAGATAGGAATATTATTCAGATCAAGTCCATAGTCTTGGAGTTGATTTTTCATCCATAAAATTTGAGAACAGTAGCAATGTACTCAGCCTCAGCAGTAGATGTAGAAACCAAATGCTACTTCTTGCTAAACCAAGAAACCAATCTTCTTCCAAGAAAATAACAGCTTCCTGAAAAATTCTTCCAATCAAGCTTACAACCAGCGAAATCAAAATCTGTGTAGCAATGATATCAAACCCCTATCTTTAGGATACCAAATACCAAGACTATGTGTACTCTTTAGATATCTGAAAAAAATTTGACAGCTATCAGATGTGACTCCTTAGGATCAGCTTGAAACCTTGCACACAAGCATGCTGCAAATATTCAAGTAGAGTAAAGATCCGATCATGCCTCTATAGTTAGTAATATCCACCTTTTTACCAGACTTATCTTGATCAAGCTTAGTGACAGCTGCCATGGGAGTTTTGGCATGTGATGAATCTTCTAGATTATATTTCTTCAGAAGATTCATGATGTACTTCATTTGAAAAATGAAGATACCATCTGGCTTCTGACTTACTTGTAGTCCAATGAAGAAATTTAGCTCATCCATCATTCATCCAGTGGCCGACGGTGAAATTTTACTTAGGGAGGGCCAAAATTTATTATTATTTTTTACTATAATAAAATTTTAAAATCAGGTCAAAAAAGGTTATTACATATTTTAAATCATATCTTATTATGTTAACAAACTTAAGTTACTAATTAACGACTTGGATAATAAAAAAAATAACTCATATTTAGGAATATGAAATAAACTCGGCCATTAAAATATACAAATCTACAAATAAATCATATTCCAAGGAAGAAAAGTAAAGATTGAAAACGGGTAAATAATAAACAATGTACACATAAATAGAGATGGAATGGGTTGTGGGTGAAATGTTCACGGAAAAAAAAAATATTAACATACTAGAAAATTTCAGGGTAGGCCAAAGGGGGTGCTGGCCTGGTAGTAGGTCCGCCCCTTTACTCATCTCATGCCTACTCTGCATTAACTTAGCAAACCTTGCACAAAGTGCATGATTCGTAGACCCAAATATAATATCATTGACATAAACTTACATAAGTATGATATCATTTTTATGCTTTTTATGAAATAAAATTTTATCTATGATACCTCTAGTAAAACCATGTTCGAGTAAAAATTTAGAGAGATTATCATACCATGTTTTTGGCGCTTGCTTAAGATCATAGAGAGTCTTGAAGAGAAAATAGACAAAAGCTTCAAACTCAGGATCTATGAAACCAAGATGAAACTCATTTGGTTTTGATGATCACATTATCAGCAAGCTGTTAGTGTTTACTTACATAAAACATCATACTATTATGTGTGTACTAACTTGATTTTGCAGGACTTATTAATGTACTTATATAACTATCAGCATGTATAAACAGCAAGCCATTAGTATCGGACTGGATCCTATCAGCAAGCTGATTTAAGGAAAACAATGCCTTAACAGCAAGCCGTTTTCTCCGCCCAGAATCTTTTGGAGAATTACTAGTAGTTCGAATTTAATGGAGATTACTTAAGGATATCAGAGATTGGCTAGGATTAAATATGTAAGGACTCTATTATGTAGTATATAGTTTATATAATTAATAGAGCTCAAAATCAATTTGAAAATCTGTTCCTACTTTGTTGGGATTTTGATTTAACTTTCCTTATCCATTCAAAACTGATTTGATCAATCTTTTACTCAATCAAACATTTCCAAAACAGCCTAGATTTGCTCATATCTTTTTATAGCTGTTGGAAATTGATTTGTCATGTATACACAATCGTGTATATTTATCAAAAGTGATTTGTTAGAGTTTTAAATCATTTCAAACGTTTAAATTCAAATCCTCTAATTATTCTAGTTGTTGGAGAGATATTTTTGTAATAAAATCTTTTTACTTGCACCATATATTCAATTATTCGTTGTGTGTTTTCATATATATTCACTTACAATCTTTCTTGTAAGTAACCAAGCATGAACACACATTGATACAGGTTTTGAAAAACAAAACATACAAGCTTTATCTCTTTTCTCTCAAACACATCATATAAACTCTGAGCTTTATTGTTATATACGATGATATTATATAAAGAAAGTTTATAGCTTGATTTTTAATACTCGAACAGTTTATTTTCGATTTGTACTGTTCATATTGTAATGAGTAGTTGCTTAAGTAGTGGCAAGGGGATCTTGGTGATCGTGGAGTATAGTGCTCTAGGGAACTCATTGTTCTAGATAGCAAGTTGCTCAAGGAACAAAGGAATTCAAGGAGTGGGACTTGAGGAATTCAGTGTTCAAGGAAGCAAGTTTGTTAGAGAGGCTTTGGAGTTCAAGTGAGCTATTTACTCAAGGGAAACATACTGTTTCAGGAAGCCGTTTTAAGCAACTGGGTGTAAAGGGAGATATATTATTAGATCTTGTAATTGTTCTTTATAGTGATCAATAATATATTCTCTTATCGGGTTGGTAAGGGACCATGATGTAGACCATAGGAGATTAAGGGTCGAACCTGGCTAAAAGTTTTGTGTTCTTATTTATTTTCTGCACTTTACTTTTCTGCATTGCATAACAGCTTGCCATTATAGACTGTAAACTGTTAACGGTAAGCCATTATTGGGTAAAAGTTAAAACTGAATTTAGTTAGCCATATACACCTATTCACCNTCTAGGTGTGCATTCACAATTGGTATCAGAACTTTGGTGTACTAATATTTCTGTAACAGGAAAGTATAGATCATATGGCACACCATCATGTTGAAGAAGAATTGGCTTATTTGTCCACAAAGATCAAGAAAATGATTGAAAAGAAAAACAGATTGAAGAAAGAAAACAGAAAGACATCTGGAACAAGAAGAGAGGCTAAAGACTCAAAGGAGAATGAAGGTTTCGAATGTGGCAAGAAAGGACACTATAGAAGAGATTACTACAAGCTGAACAATAAGTCCAATCAATAAGCTGCCTCAAAGGACAAAAAGAAATCTAAGGCACTCATGACTTGGAGTAATGATGAATTAGCTTTTGATGGTGAATCAAGTAATGAAATGATCAACCTATCTCTTGTCGGACTTAATGATGAGGACACCATACAAGGGGACATGGAAGAAGTTCTTATCGATAGTGATGCCTCGAATTCTGATGAAAATAGTAGTGAGGTAAACTCATTTAACTGTGATTTATCTTCTAGTAGTCCTATATTAGATGAGCTAACCATGCAGGAACATAATAATGTATCTGTTGAATTTTTGGAATTAAAAGCTGCAAACTGCAAGCTGAAAGAGAAAAATGCCTATCTTAGAAAGATAGTTTCTGATCTTATGGCTGAAAACACTCCAGTAAAGAATCATGGTGAAGTTGCTGATCTAAAGGCTAAGATATCTCAAATGGAGGGATTCAGCAAAGTCATTCTCAAAAGGAATGATATATTGTGCAATGAAATCAGCGAGCTGAAAGCAGAAATTGAAGCAAAAGATGTATGTCTTGAGACAATCAAGAGTAGGGAATCTACTTCAGATGAATCTTCTCAATATTCAGAGACAATCAAAGTCTTGAAAGCAGAAATTGAAACTCTCAAACTTAAAGAATCTACAATGGGGGAATCCTCTCAACAAGCTGAAATGGTGTCTCAGCAAGATGTAATTATATCCCAGCAAGCTGAAAAGATAAAATCTTTGAAAAAAGAAGTTTTAAACCTTCAAAAAGCTATGGGAAAGTTTGTCCAAAGAGAAGAAGTGCTCAAGTCTATGATGAAGCAAACAAAGTTTCCATTAGCGAAAGAAGGAGTTGGACTAGCAACCAATTTCAAAGAGAAAGCTCTTAAGTATGAAGGCAAACATGGTATACCTTACGACTATGCTATGCCATAGAGAATCTTCTATAAATGTGGAAATAAGGGGTACTTGTCAAAACATTGCAAAATTAAGAATGCAAATTCAGCAAGCTGGAACAAACAGACAGCTTACTGACATCAAGCTGACAGAAGAAAGAGAACAAGGAATCAAGGTCCAAAAGTGATCCAAAAGTGGATCAAGAAATCTGACCTGATGTTCTTTATGTTATATCTACAGACCATGGTGGATCCAACAAAATTTGGGTATCAAAACAGCGAGTATACTATTTTCCCATGCATATTTATTTGAATATGATTATATTATTATTGTGGTACTAATGAGTTTTCTCTAGTAAATAGATGGGACAAATATATGTATATATACATTCTATTATGCAGGAAATAGAAAAGGATAATACTACTGTGGCTTCATTGATTGGTGACATGGGCTGGAACATTATTAATGATCATGTGGAATGTGTATCTTCTAAGCAGCAAGCTATGTTACATTCGGTGGAAGAGTTATTATGACTGAAAAATATGGAAATATGGTTTGAACATGCTGGTTTGATTTATCGAACTTTATATCTATAACCAGCCTATTGCTTGTTATATCATATTTTTGGCGCTTTCTTAAGATCATACAGAGCCTTAAAGAGAAAATAGACAAAATCTTTAAACTCGGAATCTATGAAACCAGGAGTCCATGAGGATACCATCTGGAAGGTTTTAATCATGAGGATACCATCTTGAAGGTTTTAAAGGGCGTCAGTGAAAACTTGGCAGTTGTTTGTGAAGTATATCCCATGCTCCCGTCAGTAAAGGTTATTTGCCTGCGCCCTGTTTCTGATATCCTGTAAATCAGTTTAAAACATTTCTTATTATTAACTATTTCTAAAACATTGGCCGCTTGAAATGGTTGTCAATTTTCTCGTAATGCTTTTTAGTTATGAAAGCTCCAAAATTCCTTGAAATGGTTGTCAATTTTCTCGTAATGCTTTTTAGTTATGAAAGCTCCAAAATTCCTCCACATGCATGCTTGGGACTCATAAATCTTTGTGATGGAAGACAAGAGTCAAGAGATGGTAGTTGGAAGAAAAGATATTGAACCTTTTATTGATCGTCTTATTGAGATTGTTAAGTAAGTGAATATTCTTTGTTTTCTCTTCTTTGAGGCAAGTTTTGGTTTTACGTTCACAATGTTTACCAGGTTGAGGTTGTAGACTAAACTGTATGATTATCAGGATTTACGTCTCAAAGTTACTGCTGCATTTATTGCATTTGGAACTATTGTGAGATTGGAGATGGGGTAGTGATGACGATATAAAGGTATGACGAAGTGATGAATGTGGTTGTATATTAGTTTCTGCCATAGTACTTATTTCAGTAAGATCAACTTGTAAATTTCAGAACTAGTTGCATATGTAGTTAGCAACATGAATTCCCACTACTGTTGGACCTTGAAGAGTAAACCGTAATTTTTTTTAGGTATTTGCATTTGTGAGATCAAGTCGTTCCAACAAAGCACCCCATAGAGCAGATTGTCATGTATGTAATTGCTCTCTAGAATTTCAAATTTAATAAAGTTTGCAGCACCAGCAAACTTTTCAGAATTATGTGCGGATTGAGTTGGTGTGTGTAAGGAATGTGTGGCTTGACTGTAGTTTAAGGTCCTCAGTTTGATTTATAAGATTGGTGTTAGAAGTCGGGTAACCTGACCTGCTTATAGTACACCAGGTATGGGCGGTGGGTTAATTGTCGATAAATATACTTGTAAAGTCTAAGAAGTAGAAGCAGCATCAAATATGGACAGATGTATCAATGTTTGTTCACAGAAATTTGAGATGAACCAGCAAGTATGCATAGTTGCAGCATATTCTTTCTTGTAGTTTCTCTTTTTCATACAAGTTGTATCACCTGAACGATTGGATATTTAAAGCAATATAACATAGGGCATATATATATATATATTTGATTGAGATTGATATACGAAAAATCCCCTAGTTATAGTCTATAAAGTGTAATGCCTTGTCTACACTCCACAATTACCTATTGATTTTTGTTAATTTGGGGTCTCAAAATTGAGGAACATACGAGCCCAATCCTTTACATCTTCATTATCACTTTCCGGACAATTAGTAATTATTTGAATGATAAATTCCCACTTCTCTGTAACTGCAAGTACTGTAGTTGACTGTGTCGGTGACTGAATTGGATTGTAGTATTAATTCCTGGAACTCCATGATGCATAGAAATTGGTAGTTTCACCAAGGCGGCTTTTCTGCGAAAGAACATGTACATGGACCATACTGAAAATTACACTTAGCAAGAGGACTGAGAGGTTTAATTGCTGTTAACTGGTTTAATTTTAAATTCAAACAGTTTCAACTCTGAGGAGAGAAGGAACCAAAAAACTAATTCCACTTTCACCATTTAAGTTCATTTACCCGACAACTCAAAACCTTAAAAACAACTTATCTGCTCATGCACAGCTGCTACAAAGGTTTGATAACTTTGCTCCATCTGCATGCTAACTACCAACCTAGCTCTATATTTAGAGTGAAATGTAACATAACCCAAGATAGTTCTTCATGTGGGGTTTGTTTTTGCAACAAGAATACACCTGTCATCTGACGAATGATAATTAGCATAACAAAGAAAATTCTGAGGATGCACTATTATGGATGTTACCATAAAAGGTTCAAAATGCTGATATAAATTCCTCAACAATTTTAGTTCAGTAAAGACAAACTTGTACAATCGGGCTACAAAATTCATAGATCAGTCAAAGGCTAATGACGGAGAAGCTGCTGTGTGAGATGCTTTGCCCCTTAAAAATGTCCCAAGCTGTATACTAGAGTCCATGTGAGCTGAAAAGGAAAGAACAATGTGCGTTATAGAAACATTAAAGTTTACACTGCAAGCATAGAACAAAAGAGATATTGAATACCAGAAAGAGCGTTATGGAAGCAAAAAGGCCCTCTTGGAGGAGAGCTCCACGACCCCCAAAATCTTCTTCATCAACCTTTAGCATCATTGCATAATAACAATATACGATTGCAGAAGAAAGAACTAGAAATCTGAACCAAATATTAGGTGCCAATATTAGATTTAACTCTAATTCCATATCAACAATTGAAAGATTATTCGTCTCCGCATACAGATTAAATAGAAATGAAGAGTGCATAGGAGCTCCACAGTCTTTCTGGTCAGCAAAAAAAGTGCCTTGGTAATTCAGGAAATTAATTTGGAAGATTGTGATATTAGTAGCATATCAAAAAATTAAACTTGAACATTGGTTTGGGATTTTTTTCCCCAATAAAAGTAAAAGAATGCAGAGAGGGGAAGTTAAGATCATATAATAGGTTAACAGTAAAAAGTAAGTCTCTGCAACTTCTTATGTACTACCTTAATTCCCTTTGAATCTCTTCATTAAACACACAAGATACCAGCACCTATCTTATATCAAACCAAGTAAATTACACCCCTCCGGCCTCCCCGCTAATGCATGAGAAGCGAAAGCAAGAAAATTGCACAAGCAATAATAGTATGAAACACGTTTCTACATATGATAAAAATGTCAAAAGAAAAGAACATACATGAGAATCCATATTCCTCCAACCAAAGGAACGGTCCCCCAGATTAACCCACATAATATGGCCACAATTTGTCGAATCCAATGTAATACATCTCCTAATTGATCCTGAAACAAAGACAGGGAAATCGTTAGCAACATAATAACTCAGTAAACCTGTTTTGTTTCTTAATTTGGTTCAATTCTCCATCAGACCCAATGCAACAGTATAGAGGCAACAATACGGTATCATTCATTTCGAAGCAAACTGAAACACTATCTTTCAGACCCAAATGCCATACTAAATACCCACAACTTTACTCAATTGTTGCAAGCTAGCTAGATACTAAACATACTACAAATTGCATAATAGCAAAAAGATGCAATGCATTAGTTAATACAATAGACACTAACTTAAAAGCTTGTGTTGAATAACAAGTTGTTGAAAAATGAATGCGTGATTCAAGTGCAGGATACAGATCTATATATAGAATGAGAAAAGGGTGCAAACCATGTCCCAAGAAGCATCAGGATCAAACAGTTTGCCAAAATTGAAGGGAGATAAGTGACCATTTTGGTGTAGTCGATTACTTGATTTCGCTGATTTTCTGTCTTTCATACTCATTCTTCAAATTTGAAGTGATGCAGGTTGGTTTAGTTAGAGAGAGCGAGAGATGCACAAGAAAAAAAACAATACTGTGGTCTTTTATTGACTTGAGGACGGAGAGAAGACGGCGTATTTGACTAATACTATTTTATATCTGGAAATAAGTTTTTTCATGCTTACAAATCAAAAATTATTAAGTTTTTATATCTTCTCTTCTTTTTATTAGTTTTAATTCATCTCGTTTTTCATTCAATAAATTCTCAATTTATTTGAATTTTGTTTGGTCAATCCTTGTGTGTGAGAGTTTGGTTTTTATTTAAATTTTTGGTGTTCATCATGTCCGGGATTCTAGATCTGCAAGATTTTCATGGTGTTGATTTTCATGTTCATGGTGTTGATTCAGTGATAAGGGTTCTTGTGGTGATGCATATGTGGTCGATTACTCAAAACAACAGTTGGAGGATTACAGTATGTACATATCTCTTCAAAAAATCGCTTGGTTGCCTATCCAAGATGGAAGGATTCAACAGCGATATGATTACGCGTTTGTTCAATTTCAATCATATGTGTAGATGCCGTATGGCTCTTTATTATTGAATTATTTTCCTTCTTCAAAAAAAATAATAATTATTAAGTGTTGTTTCAAAACAAATAAATTAATTACTTGAGTATATGCCTTTTATATGAATATTCTCAATAGTATTTTTTATTTTAATTGTATTATTAGAGTATTTACTTCTTTTTAAATTACTAATTCTCATTTATATTTTAAGTTTCGTGTATATCGTATTAATTCGTTACTCGGAAAGTAGTCCAACATTAATAAAAATTAATGTAATAGCCCGACTTTTCAGACTATTAATTTTAAATCAAAACTAAAATAAAATAAAATTTTCTTGATAAAAATATATTACAAAGGTCATTATTACAAAAGCGCAGTTAACGGAAGTACAAAAGTCAATCTACTGTAAACCTAAAGTCCTCGAATTCCAATGTTATCCAACTCTCTCTTATTTCAAAACCTGAAAATTGAAAGAATGAGCTGCGAAGCGCAGCAAGCAACTACCGTTCAACGGCTCAAAATAATATTTTATCTTTTTCAAAAACACAGTTTAGACATGTAACACATAATATGGATCATACATAAAATCAATAACAAATTGGACAAGATGCACACGATACACTCTATAACGAATATCAATGAGATGCACACAACATATTCTATAATTCACATAGTCAAAATTCTTGTTCAATAAACAAATCTTAAAATCAAATTCTTATTTCAAAATCCCACGGTTCTAAATTAAGGTCGCACTATACCAGCAACACGGCTCTATAATTCGATAATTTAATGATTCGATGGGGCTAGTTTACGTCCCTCATTAACACAAAATCAACAAAACGTGCGTAAAACTAGTTCTGTATGTCACACTATCAAGTGATTGGATTCTATGATTAGATACGCAACTAAAACTAAGAGATTCTGAAAATTATTCTTATCTTATTAATCAAATATCGATTCGATTCCATACTTACGATCATCAGAACAAATAGTTGAGCATATGAATCAAACAATATAAGATACGATACGAATAATACAAAGTAACGAAAAGTCACTTAGCTCAATCACGCAAACAGATAATTCAAATAAGATCACTAGTAACCCATTAAAAACAACACATCTCAAATCTCGATCTTCTCCTTATTTCCAATTCTAATCATATCTGTTTTTAGCCTTTTTGACTCTCTAAACGACGTTTTCTTGAAAAACTCAAAACATGAAAGTTGTAGAGAACAAAAAGTGCTTTCCGAAAAGTCCAGAATCAAGGAATTCCGACCTATGATGAATTATCTACGAATTTTACAAGACTGCTGATTTGTGTGTTAAAGAGCCCTACGAATTTTAATAATAAAAACGAGAAAGGAGAATGCGACGTATATTTAATATAATACAACCCTAATTCCAGATCTACTAGTTATCCATATTAAAACCCGATCCCAATTTTAAGCCCATTAGTCTAATTCAATTTTAAATCCTATTCTTTATTCAATTTTAATCCTTTTATTCTATTATTCTTGTATTATTATTATTCTAAAAATTAAGGGTTATTACAAATAAGTACATATGTTCATTTAAATTTTAAAAGAATAACTAGAACAATAAGCCTCACTGCGGCACTATAGTAAATTTTTTTACAAATTATTAAATATTAAATATTATTATTATTATTATTATTATTATTATTATTATTATTATTATTATTATTATTATTATTAAATATGATAGTACAACATCTTTTTGACTATATTTGATATAAAATAATAAAGGTTAATTACTTAAAT
>PHNY01213560.1:1775-14512 GCA_003724115.2 Anethum foeniculum
ACTACTTGATTGGCAAGTTTTTGTGGCGTCTCCACAGATATTGATCAATCTTCATGGTGAACGTGCAGGGCGACCAGCTAAAAATGTTGTATTGTTAGAAACTCATCAACAATTTGTATTACAAGGTCATCATCACATCTGCAAAGATGCTTCCATGTTTGCTGTTGGTGTCACTGACATGGAATAAAAATCTGACCATCTACTTTGTAGCTCAACTATATTTGTCTAGGTTTCTTCTTTTAGAACTTTTTTTGGATCTGCAAAGCCAGTGAGTTCATTTCCTATAAATACTTGTTATATGTTGTATCAGACAACACCTTATTTATTGTAAATACTTGTTAAAAAAAACTGTTGTCTAAAACAACTTAAAAATATTATATTAAAGAACTCAAATAACACCTTCTGAGAAGAAATCTGTTGTATGTGGCCGTTTTTATGACTCTTTTAAAATATTACCAAAATATTTTTTTAATGAAAATGGGTTGTGTGTTAAAATATATAACAATGATCAATCTAATACAAATGTTATATGTCTTGTTTTAAAGTTATACTATTTGTGACATTGTAAGACAAGTGTTTCCTAGCTTCAGCAAACACTTGAGTTATATAGCCTCTAACAACCATTTTTAGAGAAACCATTGTTGTTTCTGGATATTATACAACACTAATATTAACAACTTTCGGTAGAGTTTCACACATCACTTGGCTGTCGTTGTTGATATGCATATCAGACAGCATCTCAAAATACTCAGCCCAAAATCTAGTCATCAGACAACGGGGAAAAACACTTGTCTGAGCCTGTTTTTACTTGTAGTGGGGTAACAAGGATAAATTTGGTAAAAACTATTTCCCGAGACGTGTTGACGAGCCTAAAAAACATATTTTTACATAATTTATTTGTTTCATATTAAAAATATTAGCGTTTACTTTCATGCAAGACAATAAAATTAAAAATCTAATATGTACAACCCTGAGATTTTGAGGTCTGAACATAACTTGAAAATGAGAAAAAAACAACTTTCATAAAAAAGAAATTGGTACTTATATATAAGCTTTTTAGAGTGGGGTTAGTCCTGAAAAATCTTCAAAATTCCAATAAGTGGTTTCATTACATTATTTGAGAAAATAATTTTAGACTAGGGTTTTTTAACATATTTTAGATTGTGGTTAATAAATTTAGATAAATGTTTAGTATATTTATTAGTGATATACAACTAATTATAGATTAATATTTAATTACTTTTAAATTTTTTAGTTACTGCTATAGTTATTAATTACATTAGTAACATTTAATTGTATTTTAATTAGTGGTACAATAACTTACTTTAAATTAGTGTTTAATACAACAAATATTAAACACTTATTAAAGTTAATAAAAAACCCCCCTACACAAAATATTCACAACACCTGTGATTAAAGGAACCTCCTTCTTTCAAATTAAATGGAGAAATGTGTGTAAGAAAATTCTAAACAAAAAAAAAGTGCCCTATAATAATAATTTGTAATTATTCTCTTAAATTTTATGTACTAACTTTAAATATTTGAAATTACACCTTTCAAACTTTGAAAAAAAATCCTAAAATAATAATTTATAATCATTATCTTAATTTTATATACTAAACCCTAAACATTTGAAATTACACCTTTCAAAATATAAAGAATTATTTAGATTTAAGAAGTTTGTAAGTTGACTTTTAGAAATAAAAAATTGCAATTTGAAGGTTAAATAAATCAATAAAAAGTAAACGAGTTTTAATGTAATATTACTTAATTAAGTTTTGTTCCAGAAAATATCTAAATTATAAAGTGTAACATATATCATTGATTATATTAGGAAACTATGGAAAGTAAACTTATTATATTTTAATTTATATATTATTAGAATAGGATTATACTATTGTTTTTAGTGATATAAAGTAGTTTTCTATTTTCTGTTCATTATAAGTTTGCAAAAATGATTATCAAAAATTGAAATACAAGATGTGACTTAAGTAGATTTTCTACTGAGAAAACATCTCCAACTTATCAAATTATTAATTCTAGTTTAAGTAAGATTAGTAAGTAAGATTATTAAATTAAAAAGATAGATCCGTAATTAATAAAATATGATTTACCAATTTAAAAGGTATCTTATACATAAAATTGTATTTTTTATTTCAAAAAGTATATTGTCATAAAAAAGATGGTGTCAAAAAAGTTGGGAGTGGATGATACAAAATTTTGAGAATATTAAATCATGTTTACATATTAAAAAAAATGAAATATAGAATAATTCTTTTAAATAAATTATGCATTTTAATTCTTAAAAGCATATTTAAAAGTACATATTTATTGCACTAAATAGCTTTAGATTTAAAATTTAATTGTTAGTTTGCCTGCTTAATTATTAATTTTAGGTGTACAATTTAATTGTATGGATAGTTGGTATATTGTAATAAATTTTAGTAGTTAATTCAAGATTATGTAAAATTTATTATATAGATATCGATATTAAGTGTTAGAATTGGAAAAGAAAACATAAAAGAATTATTTGAAATATATATATTTGTAATTTTCGGATAATGCTATGCATATTGTTTTTTTAATTTTTCTACTTGCTGAAAGTAGGACATTAATATTTTAATAGGAAACAAAAATTGCATATTTTTTATTAAAACCTTAAATAAGATCCAATTAACATTAGTTAAAAGTGAGATAAAAAATGAAGAATGAAGAGAATCTGGAAGGAGAATGAAATTAGGGTGTTCATGCCTTACAGTACCAAGGCCATTTAGTATAGCATTTGTGTCTTGTTGAACTATCAACGCCATTCTTCATGATGTTTTGGCTTGGGTTAAAATTCCACTGCTATACTAGAATTGTTATATTGAATGGGTTTATACCATTTTTTTTAATATCAACTCCTCTATATACCGTTAGAGCCCTTCTTCCCCTGTGTTAAAGTGTTAATGTCATCTTTTGTACTTTATATACCATTTTTTAATATAATTTTTATCAATAATTTTCATTAAATTATTCTACTCCATCTCTAATTATGTTTGCAACATGTACTATACAATTTTTTTTATCAAATACCGAGGTCATTTGAAATGACCATAGATCATATCTTAGATTTTTGTTTACCGTAGATCACATGATCAATTTTTTCAATTATAATTTGTAATGTACTTGTGACTTATAATATAAAAAAAATTATAGTTGTTGCTATGAAGTTTGTAATAACAGTGTTTTAGAATAGGTAGTGATAGGTGCCTTGATGTTACTGATAGTATAAGACAGCATTCACCAAAGGTCCAAAATATAAACGCCATACCAAATGGTGTTTGATACTTGAGATTTTTCTTTCTATGAAACGCCATACAAAATATCGTTCACCAAAGGTCAAGGTATAAACTCCATACTAAATGGTGTTTCATACTCGAGATTTTCCCCACAATTTGAGACTTTAAAATGATGTTTGTTGTGGTCTTCTAATAGACCAAGTGTTATTTTTGGTAATTTAAAAAATATGTTTAGAATCGATTAATTTTTTTTCGAATTGGATATTATTATATTTTTGACCTACTTTAATACTAGCCCAGAAAGTCAAAATAATGATAGGTAGAACTATGCAATTTCATGGGGCCAAAAATGAGTGACAAACACAAATTTCGTGAAAAGTAGTTTGTGGATGCATGTTTACGATACTATAAAATATGAATGGAAAGTATTCTCTCAAACAATGAACAAGTATTGTTGAGAGCTGCTACACAAAAGATAAAAACGATTAACGACACGTATAGTATAAACCTAATCTTTGTTTATATATCACATAGTTACACAATCAATTATTGTTAATATGATTAAGATTATAATAAGCACAAAACATACCATATTATTGATTGCTACTGATTCCATGGGTTGTGGAACCGACATATCTCTACTGAATCTTCTCAATCAGATAAATCACCTCCTGATTTGTAGTTTGATCAGTGTCAAACAAACTCTGATATTAAACATTGATATATAGAGACTGATGACATCAGTATGTCAAACTCTGATGATAACTTTGATTTGCCCTTGAGATAAACTTTGATAAGTTAATAACTCATGACAGCATCAATTATATCTAACAGGGAGTTGTCGCTTAAAATTTAAATTTTATTTTATCAAGTACTTAAAAGTTACATGAAGAAGATATTAGTATTGAGTTTATAAATAGGTCTTCATTTCTGTCAATGTTCATAAAACATGTTAGATATAAATTGATGATAGTCGGTATTTAGATCCTTATCAGTATTTAGACATATCATAGTTTATCATCAGAGTTTGCCAGGTGACATATCAGAGTTTGATATTAGAATTTGATATCAGAGTTTACCTATAAGACTCAACAGAATCTACGAATCAGGAGATGATTTATCATATTGAAGAAATGAAGATGGCAAGGATTTGTTGGTTCATCAACATAAGGAATTAGCAGCTATCAGTTACTGATATGTTAAGAAATCAGTTGTTCATTGTAATCATAACTTTTTTAATTGATAGGTAGCTGTGTGATATATAAACACAGTTTAGGTTTACACTATAGGTGTTAGTTATTGTTTTATCTTTCGTGTAACCTAGCAGCTCTAAAAAATACTCTTACATTCTTTGAGAGAGTATTTGTAATTTATCAACAGTTTTTATTATCAATACTGGAACTGTTCTTCATATCTTTGTATTAATTCGATTTGATTGTTATATACTGTATTCACCCCCATCTACACTACATTTGAGATCTAAAAATTAGTATAGAGCTAATCTGTTAACAAACATACAGTTAAGATTCATAAAAAACAATCATGATTGAAAAGAATACACAAAATCAGGTTTTTGTAAACAATACTAGTATATATCGATCTATTATATTGTGTTTGGTTGGGGTGAATGCGGTGGAATGAAATGGAATGAGATTTTAAGTATAAAATGATTAAATTTTCAAAATTTTCATTCCTTAGCCCATTCCATTCCTAACCACCTAAACTATAATTAAACACCCCAATTTGAGATGGAATGCTTCATTCCTTACTTACCTCATTTTCTTCACAATTCTTATCCATTCCATTACATTTCATTCCTTTCACCCCAACCAAACACAACCTTAGGGTTCCTATGCTGAAAGCAAGTGATTATCCTACTTGGAAGGTAAAGATAACCAAGTTTCTGGAAGCCACTAATCCTGAATATCTTGACAGGATTTATGATGGACTACATAAACCCACAAAGCTCTCTGTTGTTGTTGGAGATGAATCACAAAAGGTTGTTCCCAAGGAGAAGAAGGATTACACTCCTGAAGATCAATCTTGTATAATGAAAGATGCAAAGGTGAGACATCTCTTACACAGTAGTTTTGATAATGTTATGTCCAATGGGGTAATTCGATGCAAAACTGCTAAAGAAATCTGGGATGCTTTGGAGGTAAAGTATCAAGGAACAAAGGCTATGAAGAAGAATATGAGAACTATACTCATTCAGGAGTATGAGCACTTTGATTCAAGGCTAGATGAATCACTGACAGAAGTTTCATGACAGATTCCTGAAATTGTTGAATGATCTATCATTAGTTGACAAAGAGTATGGTCTTGAAGATTCCAATTTGAAGTTTCTACTAGTACTGCCTGAAAAGTGGGATCTCAAACCAACAACCATAAGAGACAACTTATGATCTTGATGAAATGTCTCTTAATGAAATCTATGCAATGCTTAAGACTCATGAACTGGAAATGGAGCAAATGAGCAAAAGAAAAGGCAACAAATCAAGGCCTGTTGCCTTGAAGGCTAAAGAGAAAATGTCAAAAGACAAATCTGTGAGAAGAAGCCATTCTAAGGGAAATGCCATGGTTGCAAAGTCTGATACTGAGTCATCAAATACTAATGATGGCTTAAACACTGATAACTCCACAGATTCTGATGAAAATTCTGATGATGAAGAGATGATGCATCTAGCAGCTTTGATGGTTAAAAGCTTCAAGAAGATGGGGGGTATAGAGACTTTAGGAAATGGAGGCATTTTTCTAAGAATGGATCAACTTCTGAGAAGAAAAATTTCAGAAAGAAGGACAACAAGGAGTACAAGTCAGGAAGACACTATAAATATAAGATCAAGTTCTACAACTGTGATGGAATAAGGCATTTTGCAACTGAATGCAAAAAGGAAAAGGCTGAAAAGAGTAGAGGTCTCATTACAAGGAGGTCAACTATGCACTGGTAGCAAATGTCGATATTGATGACTCTACATCTTCTGATTCTAAGGTACCTCAAACAACTCTTACTTTCGATACTGATGATATTTCTGAGTTAATAAAATTTCTCAAATGCATGCATGTTAGCTATAAGGATCAGAGTTCAGGAAATGAAAGAATTAACATTGAAAACACTTATCTTAAGAAAATGAATGATCACCTAGAAGCTGCTCATTATGCTTGAAATTCAAAATAAAAGATATGATGATGTTTATGTCAAATAGGAACTTCTCAGAAAGCATGTTTATCTTTAAAAGAACTAGCTAAAAAGAGTGAAATTATTAAAACTTGGACTAAGTCAGGAAAAATAACTCAGAAAATACTTGAAAGTGGTTCTTGGAAATCAGGATAAGGGTAAATTAATTGAAGTTGAGACTAAGACGCTATTGACTCTTGATAGAGTTATGAGAAAAGATTGGTCTATGCTTACCCCTATTAAGTTTAACTTAAATACTGATGGTGTAAAATTAGTAAATAAAAATGGATCAATATCAGGATTTAAGCCTAGCTTAAACACTGATAGCTCAAAACAGGTAAAAGTAAAGACAATAAACATTGCTTTAATATTTTCAGAAGCAACTTAAGCATCAGTTGAAAACAATCACAAAGAATAACAAGGGGAAACAGCCTAGAAAGAACAAAAATGGAAAAGTAGGTGTTAATTAGGAGAACAATTATAAACCCGTTCCTGATGCACCTAGAAAGGTTTGTTTTAAATGTGATAGCACTAATCATATTTCTGTGAATTGCCGGAAGAATAAGGATATCACAACTGTCAGATCTAAATCAGAGTTTAGGAATATGTAGTTAGATATAAACCACATAATTCTTGTTTTCATTGTGGTAGAATTTAGCATTCCATTTACACATGTAAAGAGTATCACAGTTTATATTATAATTATTATGAACTGAAACCATCTTGAATAAAAAGAAAATTGTTTCTACATGTGGAACTCCTGATATTAAGACTGTTAGCATAAACTCTAATAGAAAATCTTCTGCTCCAAGTGTTAACAAACTTAATAAGGCCAAAGGGTCCAAGAAAGTCTGGGTCCTTCAAAATTCTAACTAGTGGCCTTTCTGGTTGCACGGTAACAGGAAAAATACCCTATTTTTGGAAAGTGGATGTTCAGGACACATGACAGGAAATAAAGCCCTGCTAATAGAGTTTATGGAGAAAGATGGCCCAAATGTTTTATATGGAGATGACAACATTGGAAATACTCTGGGATATGGAAAGATCAATCTTGGGAATGTCATCATTGAAAATGTAGCTCTTGTTGCGAGACTAAAGTATAACCTCATGAGTGTGAGTCAAATCTATGATAGAGGTTATCATGTGGATTTTTATGAAGAACATTGTGAAGTTGTCAGTAAATCAACTGGAAAAGTTGCAATGAAGGGATACAAACATGTTAACATTTATGAAGCCAAGCTTTTTATAAATATTGATGGCTCAGAAGTTTGTTTACTGAGCAAAGTTTTAATTGAAGAAATATGGAATTAAAGACTTTCTCACTTGAATTTCAATAACATCAATGAACTAGTGAAGAAAGAACTGGTTAGAGGATTACCCAAAATTCAATTTACTCCTGATGGTCTCTGTGATGCTTGTCAGAAGGCCAAACAAATGAAATCTTCATTCAAGAGTAAGACTGGATCTTCTATTCTTGAGCCATTTCACTTACTACACATTGATCTTTTTGGTCCAGTAAATATAATGTCAATAGAGAAGAAGAGGTATGCACTTGTCATTGTTGATGAGTATACAAGATACACTTTGGTGTATTTTGTGCATAAAAAGGATGAAACACCATTAATTCTTCTTGATCATGTGAGAGAACTGGAAAAAGGATTAAAGCATACTGTGAAAATTCTAAGAAGTGATAATGGCATTGAGTTCAAAAATTCAACTATGAAAGAGTTCTGCAAACTTAAAAGAATCAAACAGGAATTTTCTGCTCCTGGAACTCCACCAACAAAATGGAGTTGTTGAAAGAAAAAACAGAACTCTTATAGAAGCTGCAAGAACTATGCTTGAGGAAGCAAAACTTCCAACTTATTTCTAGGCAGAAGCTGTGAAAACTATTTGCTTTACTCAAAATTCAACACTGATAAACAAGCATGGTAAAACACCATTTGAAATGGTGAGAGGAAAGAAACCAAATTTCAAATACTTTCACATATTTGGATTTAATGTTTTTTTCTCAAAACTCATCCAGAACAGCTCACTAAATTTGATCTAAAAGCTTATGAAGACATTTTTATTGGTTATCCACTGTCAACAAAAGATTTCAGAGTTTACAATTTGAGAAGAAGAGTGATGAATGAGTCTATTCATGTGTCTTTTGATGACAAGAAGATTACTGGTCTGGAAGATGCTGATGAACATGATCAACTGAGATTTGAAAATGAAGTATCATATGCTTAACAGCTAAATCCTGAAAATTCTACAAATCCTAATAGTACAAATATTGATACTCAATCTAACTTTGATGAGCCATTATTTACTAACGGAAATGAAACTTCTAATAATAAAGAATGTGTTAAGGGGGAGCAACATAATCATACAACTAAGTCTACTTCAAGTAATTCATTTGGAGAAACATTAGAAGATAACTCATTAAATACTGATTCCTCAAATACTGATGAAACAAATTTTGATAACACTGAGAGCACTAATTCAGGGGGAGCATCAGGAAATACTGAAGGTACTGATCAAAGACAACAAAGAGACACTATGGATACTAAAGGATCATCTAGTTCTAGAAGCCAACTTCCTACTGCAAGGAAATGGACAAAGTCTCACACACCTGATTTGATCATCGGAGATCCTGATAAAGGTGTACAAACTAGAAGGTCTGCTACTCAAAATGAATATTTATATCATTCTTTTCTATATCTAAATGCACCAAAGAAAGTGGATGAAACTCTTCAAGATGCTGATTGGGTCACAACTATGCATGAAAACTTAAATGAATTTGAAAGAAATAAGGTATGGGCACTGGTGCCTAGACCCAGGAACAGATCAATTGCTAGCACAAAATGGATGTTTAGAAGCAAAATTGACAATGAGAACATTATTACAAGGAATAAAGAAAGGCTAGTTGCAAAAGGCTATTCTCAACAATAAGGAATTGACTATGATGAAACATTTTTCTTGGCGTCACCACCGCCATTTTTCTTGTTGTTCTTCTTGGATCTGTCCTCCCCTTTGTGATTCTTCCCACCGTTTTACCCTTTTCAGCGACATGTGAAGAACCAGCCTGCTTAAAGTTAATCAACTCATCAGCAGCAGCGATAGCAGTTGGCAAGTCCTTCACGCCTGCCTCCTCAATTCTGCCTGCGCCCAAGGTTTCAGCCCAACCAAGAAATTGAACAACTTAGCCTCATCCGACATGTTCTTTATATCCAACAACAAAGAACTGAACTTCTTAACATAATCTCAAACAGATCCCGTATGTTTGAGATTCCTTAAACTTTCCCTAGCAAGCCAAGAAGCATTAAGTGACAGAAATTGCTCCTTAAGTTCCTTCTTCAATGCCTCAAATGCGGTTATCTCTGGCCTGTCCACACTCGCATCACCATTAGTATGAGTCCGCCACCACAATTTTGCATCGCCAACCAAGTACATACTTGTAATTGAAACATGCTCTGCTTCCTCAACATGGGCAGCCCTGAAATACTGCTCCATGTCCCATAAAAAATTTTCCAGATCCTTGGCAACCCTTGCCCCATCATATGATTTCAGCTCCGGAATTTTTAATTTTGAGTGGCCCTCCCTACCACTCAACGAACCAGCGATAGCAGCCTGTTTCACCAACACCATTTCATTTCTCAACTCTTGAATTTGGGCATCATATCTGTTCTTCATAACCCTCACAAATTCATTTACCATCATTTTGAATTCATCCAGGCCCTCCCTTGGAACCTGAACCAGATTCGCTATTGAAATCTCATATGTTGACAAAGGAACACCCAGAAAATCCTCCAGCCTTGCCAACCTTTCACCCGTAGAATTATCACCAGCCATAATGTTCAACCAATGAACTTATAAACGCAGTTCTACATACCACTTGTCACAAGGACCGATTTTCAACCCGAAATTTCTGAACCTGCGCGGCCTGCCCAGTTGCTCCCAACACCGAAGAAGTCAACCTTCACGAGAGGTTGTTGCCCCAGCAGCCCTAGCAACCCCAGCAACCCAAGAAACAACGGATGAATATAAAACCAACGCACAACAAGATACTAATGTGTGTACAAGTGTGTTTGATTACCAAACAAATGTAAACACATAACTAATTTATGAGCATCAAATGCCCAACCTTTTATTGACCATACAATATAAGGATACAACCCAACATTATGCTTACAGACTTATCCTACTACCTATCATGATAATACAAGTGCAGACCATTATGAACTTGTACAATATTCCCTCATACATAGATTACATATAGAAATGCCTATCTATATATCCTGAGAGCCAGTCACGGCCCCATCAGCCAGAACTGCCACAACGGCGGTTACTAGCAGTTTCTAATTTGAATATCTCCCATCAGTTATTTCCCTCCATTCCTTGAGCCACAACTGCAAGGTAGTTTCCAGCAACTCACTTGTGTACACATAAAAATATCATATTTATATCCGCCCCCATGTGCCACACATGTGCCTCACGTTTCTGACTTTTGTCTTAGTCATTTTCGACTCCCAGCTTAACTCACAACTTAGTGTCGCCCACATAATAACTCAACCAACCAGTCTTATCCCACACAGACGCATCAGCCCTAGCCGCTCAAGCTGCCCCATTGCCTGAGTGTTGCCACTGCCTGCCAGAGTCGCCGCCCAGCTTGGTGTCACTTGGTCCCGATTTCACCCGGCTTCCTAATGAACCAGAACCATAATGCTTTCCCGCCTAAAGGTCTTACACCAGTCCACTACGCAAGAGCTGGTTAAATCTCGTTTCCATCACCTTTCATAAAATAATTAGACTCTAATTATATATTGATTACTATCAATAGCCAAACACACCTGCTATTTCTTTCAAAACAATACTGGACAGTACCAAATGTGTTCGTAGGTGGAAAAGATGTTAGCAGCTGTGATGGTTAGAGAAACTTTACTACGGCGTACTAATATGTTATTTTCCGCTTTACTCATGCAATTAAATAAATATAATAGTTCCGAGTATATTTTTTTTCACAGATGTTACCGAGAAACACCAGGAAGGGAACCTAGTTCCGCTTTTCATGGATGTAAGTGCCATTGCAAACAACTCTGCGCAACTGTAAAAGTACCATGAGTTGTTGGATTTTTGTTACTTAAGTTGTAGATATCAGAAAATGTATCGACCAATCAGCAAGCTCTTTAAAAAGTAACTAATAACGGCTATGTAAATGTATGCAACTTGGGCAAATGATTTATTGTAGTAATATAGACTCTTTTTTCAAGTATCTGTACCCATGATTAATCTGTTTGATCAAAGGAAATGTTAGGATTGCTAATGTTAATTTCAAATATGTTCTCAACCATTTAGGTGTTAAGTACTGATTTGAGATATTTTTTAATAAAGTTTTACAGAAATTTTTTAAGACAATTGGGGCTCGAAGTACATATTTTATTTATATTGAGAGTTGCATGAGGCAAAAAGTTAAAAATTTTATTATTTCATACACCTCAATTATGCTTCACTCTGAGTTAGCTACTTCCTAGTTAGGTAGTTCTGCCCTGCTGCATACATGCATATCGTTAAAATGAATCTAATTAAGGTTATCTATGGCAGTATCAAATTTAGAAGTTCTAATAACCAATATAAGCCCCTCTTTTTATTCTAATGCTAATTTCATTTTTGTCAAGATTTCAAATCTCTCCATTAAGAAGTATTTTTGATATAAAGAATCTAATAAATTTGTGGTAAAAATAATGGTAATAATTAGGGTCACAGCCCCCTTCTCTCATGCAGGCTTCAAATACAGTCGCTAGGTTGTGGTCCCAGGACACGATAAATCTTAGTTAATTTTTTTCTTTCCCCATTTTATACCCATTGATAATTTAGTTGCATCAATTCTGTTTTATTATCTGATTAACCTATTTTTCTTAATATTATGCATATAGGTGTGTAATAAAATGCACATAAAGGTTTATGAAATGTTTTATGATTCAAGAGGGTAAGTTTTACCGTGGAACCCGTATAATTTTTCATGATTTGTTACTATAGATATAAATAATCTTTCTTTCATATGGAATTTGTTATTTCTTATTATGTCAAATTTGTAGAAATTTAAAACTAAAGTTTACTGCAGAAGCTATGTATGTGTTTTTGCAAAGGAAAACTACATGTTCTCATTATCTTGAAATCAGAAACAAATACATGCAAATATATAACTCAACGCACACCCAGAGTGGTGGCTAAAAACTAGGAGCTAAACTAGCAACTTCCTGACTTATTCAAACTGCTAACACTACTCCACTAAG
>PHNY01213578.1:0-28567 GCA_003724115.2 Anethum foeniculum
AGTACACATACATATTAAGTGCATGACAAAAAGTACAAATGGTGTAGTAGCACAATTGGTATGGAAGTGTGCATCTAAATGGCTAGACTCAGGTTCAAATCCCTCTAAAAACATTTTTTTTAATATAATAAAGGCAGGGGCAAATCCGTCATTTCACAATGAATAAAATGTCTCACTAATTTTATACCCATGTTGGGCTATTATATATAGAAGAGATGTAGAGAAAGAAAACAATAATTCAATGATCAAAATATTTTAAGAGTGTGAAAAAAGTTTATCAAATGACTAATGATTAAAAAGTCGCAAATATAAAGCAACTAGCAACGGTTGTGAAGGAGAATGGTGATGAAAGAAAAAAATAACGTGCAATATTATTGTAAATTGTATAATTATTTTATACAAATATCTTATATAATTATTGAAATAAACATAATTCACTTTAATATAGAATAACTTTTATAAGTAAATTTATTAATAACAACAAAGAGAGAACAGGAGATAAAACTAATCCTAGCAATATTACCCACCTACATCTTTTATGGAAAGAGTTACAATTACCTACTATTCTTGAATTAAAATAATATCCATACTTAATCTAAAATAATAACTATTCTTCTAATAAAATTTTTAAAAGGATTGTCATAGATTAATATTCGGTGTAAAATCAGTGTTACGAAAAGCACATTAAACGGTCGTTTAAGCGGAAGCGGTGCGGAAATTAAATGTTTGAATTAGTAAATAATCGGGTTTTTAAGCGTTTAATAAAATCTAAGCGGTCAAAGGCGGCTTTTAAGTAGGTCTTTTAGCGATTAAGCGGGAGGAAAAACAATCGAAAAAAAGTACTCCCTCCGTCTCAATTTAACTGTCCTATTTGACTTTTTGGTGGTTAATTTGACTAAACTTTAACTAAAAATTAAAAGTTATTCTTTCATAATTTTGAAAAACTGAAAAATACATTTTAAAATATATTTGATAATCTTTACAACGACATATTTCTCGTAATTTTTTTAATTATATAATATACATAATATTCGGTCAAGAGTCAAATTGACCGGTCAAGAGTCAATCGGGACGGATGGAAAACAAACACGGAAACCTGAGGTTTTAACTTCCAGACTTTCTATTTTACAGTTCAGACTCTAGAGACTAGAGAGAGGCGCACGAGATTTATCTTTCAGGTTTGTCTCAAATCTTCATCTACTCAATTCTTCAAGTTTGTCTCAAATCTTCATATATTCAATTCTTTATCATTCAATTTATAGAATCAGTTATATCATATACTAATGCGCATACAACATATTAGCTTAGATGATATCGATCTGCTGGTTTTAAATTTCTTACTGTATGATAAATTGATGGTTGATAGATTAGTAATTGATAATTGTTCCAAACCTGCTTCTTACTATACTCCCATCTTCCAAGTGTTTGTCAAATTGCTTCACTCAGACAGTCAGACATTAGTGCCCTAAAATAAGAGAGGTTGGTCCAATAATTAGGTTATTTTTATTTGCAAGGGTTGTGATCTATTTACTATCTATAATTTAGTTCCTTGAAAGTTGAAATAGCTAAATAAGCCAGCTGCAGAAATCTGCATTTTTTCCACTAGTTGAATTTTTGTCTACCTTTTCTAGATCATTTCATTCAATTTACTCTCTTTATTTGTTATTTAAATTATTATACGTAGAAGATTTGTTGACACTTTAGTTATATAATTTTCAGAAATGGAAGGGAACACTAATGTAAGTTCTGTGGAGACATCATGCAAATCTGCTGATGTAGGTTGGGAGTATGGTGTTTTTATCTTACCAAACTATTACGATAAAATCAAGTGTAAGCTATGTGACAAATCATTCAATGGAGGAATATATAGACTCAAACAACATGTCACTGGTGTTGGAGGAAATGTAAAACCTTGTCCAAATGCCACTCCTTTGGATAAATCCAGATGTCTACAAGAATTTTGAGTGAATTTGACAAAGACAATTTCTAATTACAATGTGAAGCAGAGTATAACGAAGCCTCTAGAATTGATAATTTTAATAACCCAATGTCCACTATGTTTATGTTTATGATTTTCACTGTCCAGTGTTCACTGTTGAGATATTAATGTTTATGTTTGAACTTTTGTCTTTTAATTATTAAAAACATTATGAAAGTATGGATTGTCTTTTTATTTAAACTGTCAAAATTTTAGTTTGAAAGGGAATATAGGTATAAAACTCATGTAAATATATAATTAAAGAAATAAACATGCTTGTGTATATTTACGATCCGCATCCGCTTAATGGTCCGCTTTAAAATCCGCTTAAGCGCCCGCTTAAGCGCTAGAAGGTCTCTCCGCCGCTTAGAACCAATTTGCGCTTTTTAGAACACTGTGTAAAACTTATATTTGTCTTCTCATCTCATTACTAATTTTAAATTTCCGATTCGCAGCAAATTTGATGATGATGAATGGATGAAAAAGATGAAAAAGGATGAAGTGCATACGCTAGATTCTTCTCTGGTAATTTTCGTGTGTATATGTATATATATAGACACACAGTATATATATTGCAAATATGATAGATCCGCAGTTTGCTTCTGCAATTTGATTTTAATTGTTTGATCTGCATTACATTCTCTATACCACCGCCTATACATATACAAACCCTAGCTTCTCATATAAGGCATCTGAAGTGTTTGACTAATTGTTTGAGAGTATAAGTGTTGAATTGCTATCCTTTGTCTTTTAATTTCTCTTATGGTTTTGTTTACCTTACTTTATCTGTAAAGAAGATAGGATATCACTGTTTACTGTTGCTCTGTGTTGATGCTAGTGATAAGAATAGATGAAATATGTGCTGCTGATTTCGAGCATATTTTGTGTTGAGAATCTGTGCTGTCTGAGTATATGTTGTGTCTCATCTGTGTGTGTGTCAGTCTTTTTACTGCTAGTCTTATTACTGCTGGCACAAATCGTTAACAAAGAGTTGTAGTTTACGGTTCAATTAGATTCGGATCGGTTTGGTATTTACGGTTCAATTTTTTAAGTTTTTATCAGTTTCGGATTGGTTTCGTTTTTTTGCTGGGCAGGGCTGGACAAGTAAAAATCATATATAAACCTGGGGAATACAAATTTTTCAGATAGTGTACACAGTTTCATAATCTGTTACTGGCTGCCTCTTTAGATATAGACACAAGACTAAATGTTTAAACCCATTATTTTTGTACTAAAATCCCTTAGACATAGCTTGACATGTTGTTTGATTATTACTATATGATTAAGGTGGTTACTGTACATTGAAGTGAGTAAAAAGAATGATAAACAGATTAGGCAGTAGATTTCAGTAGATGTTAGTTGAGGTGAAATGCGAGTCATCGAATTAGGTTTATTAGTGGACTATCGATTATCGAATATGTGTTGTTGGACTTAGTATTGTATAGCTTGGACTTGTATTGTATAGACGTGTAGCTTTGTAGGGCTCAAAGACAAGCGGCCCAAATTCCCTGTAAATCTATTATGTAAGACCGTAAGTTCGTAACTATAATCTATATTTGTATTTATGTTTATTAATTATAATATTTATAAAATTATATAAAATATTTATTTAAATAATCTGTTTGGTTTGAACCGAAAAATTAGATTCGGATAGGTTTCGAATCGGTTTGGTATTTACGGTTCAATTTTTTTAGTTTTTATTGGTTTCGGATTGGTTTCGTTTTTTTGCTCGGCAGGGCCTGGACAAGTAAAAATCATATATAAGCCTGGGCAATACAAATTTTTAGTAGTTAATGGACTTTTACATGTACTGAGTATAACCCACTGCCAGGTTAGAATCATTATTATAGCTTCAAGCAAAGACTAGCTAAAAATACAAATAGAGGGGGCATTTGTTTCATAGTTTAATTGACAGAATTTCATCTATTGGTTTTCGCTGAACGATTTATATGATTAGAATGGATAATGCATTCCCATTAACTACTTAATTCATTCCCATTCACGGTTCTCCATTCTCGTTAACAATTCAAGGCCTCCTATTCCTATAGTTGATTTCAGATAGGGTACACAGTGCATTAATCCGTTATTGGTTGCCCCTTTAGATATAGACACGAGACTAAAGACTAAAAGTTTAAACCCATTAATTTTTAACTAAAATCCCTTAGACATAGCTTGACATGTTGCTTGAGTATTACTGTATGGTTAAGGCGGTTACTGTATTTTGAAGTGAGTAAAAAGAATGATTAACAGATAAGGCAATAGATGTTAGTTGAGGTGAAATGCGAGTCATCGAATTAAGTTTTCCAGTGGACTATCGAGTATTGAGGATGTGTTACTGGACTTAGTATTGTATAGCTTGGACTTGTATTGTATAGGTTTGTAGGGCTCAAAGACAAGCAAAGTGGACTAGCTAAAATACAGATAGAAGGGGCATTCATTTCATAGTTTAATTGACAGGTTACCGTCTATTGGTTCATTTTTATATTGTTTCTGTTCAGTTTGGTCTTCCATTATTTCTTGCTGTTTTCCTCTATTAATTTGGCTGCCTACAAATGTCCCATTTGAATAGATTTATTGGAACTTTTAATGCTATGTTGATTTGAAATTTAACTCATTTCATTACACACATTCTTTTAATCTGAATTGTGTACAAATTTTGATGAAGATTTGCTATAACGGAAATGCCTAAGGAGTTTGGAGTACCACCAAAGAGTTCTTTAGGTGTTAATTTTAATGCATATACATTATCCTATATGAGATTGTCGGTTAAGATTGTAGACTAATGTGATTTTGAAATAAGGGATGGTTTCGAAGAAGCCCAGGCTGGAAGTGACAAATTAGTCGTGGCTCCAAATCTTTGTGCTTTAGTTGGTGAATCTGTTGCTGCGAGTTTTATTGGCACCGCCGGTGGTCTAACATAACTGGCTAGAACTCCCGCTTGCAATATTCAGGTTTTGGGTGCTAGTGAAGAGAATTTAGCAAGATCCTCAACTCCTACAAATTTCCGTGAAGGCCATATTGGGCAAACAGAAATGTTCCAGAGTGCACCTCCTGCTTTAAAGCTGCGTGTCTGTCGTCAGATTGCTAATAAATCAACACTTGCTGCACGTGTAGATTCTGTCGGAGGACATGAAACTGGAGTATTTGGAAGGAAACTCCGTGAGGAGATTCTTATAAAGATTGAGAAGTGGACAGAGGCATCTCCAGCAAAGCAGCTTAAATATGATT
Source organism: Anethum foeniculum (assembly GCA_003724115.2). NCBI lineage: Eukaryota > Viridiplantae > Streptophyta > Magnoliopsida > Apiales > Apiaceae > Anethum > Anethum foeniculum. The sequence continues at coordinate 5,207 of PHNY01213578.1, forward strand.
CAAAGCAGCCTAAATCTGATGCAGGTATGCAGCCTAAACATAAGAACGAGTGCCTTATTTTCCAAGTACTCGTTCTTATGTTTAGGCTGCATACCTGCATCAGATTTAGGCTGCTTTGAATCAGATTTAGGCTGCTTTGCAGAAGATGCCTCTATCCACTTCTCATTTTTCATAAGAATCTCCTCATGGAGTTTCCTTCCAAATACTCCAGTTTCATGTCCTCCGACAGAATCTACACGTGCAGCAAGTGTTGATTTATTAGCAATCTGACGGCAGACACACAGCTTTAAATCAGGGGGTGCACTCTGGAACATTTCTGTTTGCCCAATATGGCCTTCACGGAAATTTGTAGCAGTTGAGGATCCTGCTAAATTCTCTTTACTAGCACCCAAAACCTGAATATTGCAAGCGGGAGTTCTAGCCAGTTATATTATACCACCGGCGGTGCCAATTAAACTCGCAGCAACAGATTCACCAACTAAAGCACAAAGATTTGGAGCCACGACTAATTTGTCACTTCTAGCCTGGGCTTCTTCGAAACCATCCCCGATTTCAAAATCACATTAGTCTACCATCTTAACCGATTGGTGCACGTGTAGATTCTGTCGGAGGACATGAAACTGGGGTATTTGGAAGGGAACTCCGTGAGGAGATTCGTATGAAGATTGGACAGAGCCGTCTCCTGCAAAGCAGCCTAAATCTGATTCAGGTATGCTATAACGGAGCAGTTTGATGCAGGTATTCACATCTTTTTTAGATTGTGGCCTAATTTTGTAAATTGATCAATATATTATTTTGATATAGGGGAAGGTCAGGCAGGAGATGGGCAGCTAAGTGTATCTGTTGGTCAGAACAATTTTGTTTCCAAAGATGCGAAAGTGTACGTTTTAATTTACTTCTCTTGTTGTTTATCAATTATTAAAATTTATAAATTTATATAAAATATTTATTTATTTAGATCATTGGTTTGGTTCGATTTTTTTTGGTTCGGTATGTACGGTTCGAACAGGAACCAGAAAATTAGATTCGGGTCGTTTTTTGGTATGTGCGGTTCGATTTTTTTACGGTTTTTATCGATGGATTTTAGTCGGTGTTTTGCTCAGCCCTAACCAGTAAAAATCATAGAAAAGCCTGGGGGATACAAGTTGTTTAGTAGTTAATGGGCTTATACATGTACTAAATATAACACATTGCCAGGTTAGAATCATTATTATAGCTTCAAGCAAAGTGGACTAGCTAAAAATACAGATAGAGGGGGTATTCGTTTCATAGTTAAATTGACAGAATTCCATCTATAGGTATTCCGCTGAACGATTTATACGATTAAAATGGATAATGCATTCCCATTAACCGCTTAATTGATTCCCATTCCCGTTTCCCCATTCTCATTAACAATTCAAGGGCTCCTATTCCTGTAGTTGATTTGAGATAGTGTACACAGTGCATTAATTCGTTACTAGCTGCCTCTTTAGATATAGACACAAGATACAAGACTTAAAAGTTTAAACCCATTAATTTTATACTAAAATCCCTTAGACACAGCTTGACATGTTGTTTGAGTATTACTGTATGGTTAAGGTGGTTATTGTACTTTGAAGTGAGTAAAAAGAAGATAAACAGATTTGGCAGTAGATGTTCGTTGAGGTGAAATGTGAGTCATCAGGTTTATTAGTGGACTGTCGACAATTGACCAATGATAGGGAACGTGGCCACGAATGCCAACCCTGTTATTCGTTCTTGATGGGGGACATTGCGACCGGAAACGTTGGGGGTCGCGACCTGAATGCTGGCAGTGACGACCCATAAGAATACACATGGCAATGAAAGGAATCGATTTTCATCTCTGAGATTTTGTAGGAGAGTTTTAATGGGGTTGTTTGCAAAAGTAAAGAAGAAGAAGAACGATTAGAAAGAGAAGAAGAAAGATACGTACACATAGAGATACACCATATTTAATAATATAAGAAGACATACGTTGTATCTGAACATTTTCTTTCATTCCTTTTCTTTCGATAATTGTGCGTAATTTAAAGGAGGCCAGTTGCCATCCTAGTACTTTCAAACTTCAAAACAAGCATGTCAAACTGCGTTCACATTTTGTAAAATTAATTCACTGTGCATCCTTTTATTAATGAAAACAATTTCATAATTATTTTTTTCGAAGTCCAGTTTTATCATGAAAATAATGTAATATATATAATTAAAAAAACTTAATATATATGTGTTTATATATATATATAATTCAGAATTTTTAAAAGAATAATTTGGATATTATATACATAAATTTTATAAATTAATATGGCATGTCGTACCCATGCGTTCCCTTGTACTCATTTGTTCCATTGTACCCATGCGTTCCTTTGCACCGGAAACACTTCCACGTATCTGTTTTCGTACCCCATTTCGCACCAAATCGCGTACTATGTAACATTGCTATCGACAATCGAGTATGGTTACTGGACTTAGTATTGTATAGCTTGGACTTGTATTGTATAGCTTTCTAGGGCTCAAAGACAAGCGGCCCAAATTCACTGTAAATCCATTATGTAAGACCGCAAGTCTGGAACTATAATACATATACTTGTATTTATATATTTGTATATCACTCTATCTCTCCCTCTGATCTCTCTCTTCTGTTCTCTCTCAATCTCTCTGTTCTCTCTCAATTCTCTATCTCTATTCTGTTTACTTACCTGCAACATTACATTTCTGCACTTAAACCTAAAAAATACAAAAACATTCACAAAAAAATTAAGAAAACACAAAACCTAGTTCCTAACAACATGCTAAATGATGGTTCATCATAGCGTAGCTTCATATTCTTGGTTTAATGATGCTTTTATGAAAATGTTGAATCTGCATTCCTTATCTTATCTGCATTCTTGAACCAGAAGCTATTAAAAGCCACAAGCAGTTATTCAGGATACTAAAGTTTTTTGTCATCTTTACAAACATCAGGCATGAGTGTAAATATGGTTTGGATAAGTTTCAATTTTATGCAAATTTAGACCTCCGTCCTGGTAGTAATTCTGCATTTCTGAACCTGAAGTTATTAAAAGACACAAGCAGTACAATCGGCTTATTAATCGCTTGCTAATGATTGTATCAGGTATATCTTTATGATAAGAGGTCGTTTGGTATGCAGCCATTTATCCAGTAATTTGAACTTCTCAGGAATTTATTTGTGACATGCTTGTTTGGTTGTCGATAATACAGGAGATAGAATCACCCAGGAAGTTCAGGAAGTTATAATACCTACATAATACAGGAAGTTATTGACCCACTCCCCCCTTGGTTATCCACACTTCCCATACTAAAAAGTAGCTATATGCACATATATATACACCTATATATATAGATGGATATATATTTACAAGTTCCTGCATGTTAACCAAACAAAAAATTCACTTTCCAGAAACTTTAAATAGATAGGAAGTAAAAGTTAATATGGGAAATTAATTCCCTTTGTATACCAAACAAGCACTAAGTAGATATATTTAGTATTATGTGCGTAGGCCAACATTCGTAAGATTCATGAAGTACAAATTAGTGGAAGAATCTAAACCCGATCCACATCTTACAACGACGATGCACTCTCTTCTGGATGTTATACGGTAACCAATTTATTCTTCCAGGAAGCACCCTGGTTCTAACCACTAATAAAATTAGCTGAATCAGCAAAAATTTATCCTTTAAGAAGTGTTGTAAATGCTCTATAACATTATTATAAGAAAAGATGACTAGTTGAACATCTCATAATGGAGTGTGTCAGCGTATATTGGCCCACAATTTCGCCATCCATATATCATTTTAAATTTTATTAATTATTCGTGTCTGTTTAATTAAGTTGAATATGAAACTGATCTATTCATTGTTGTACCAAAAACTCGAGGTGCTTGCTTTTACATTTGATACTGTTTGTTTCGATCTTCAGTTCAGATTTTACTTTGTCTAAGAAATGTCTTATTCGAATTAATGTCAATAGCTTGATGATTGTTGTTTTTCAGGGTCACTGTGTGGACCTGGAATGACTACAAATATCAGTGATCAGTTAAATCTTACCGTCTTAAACTTGAAGTATGTTTTGTTTATTTTTATTCTATTCTAGGAACTATGCTAAGCTCTTTTTCTATTCTTATATATATTGTTTTGCTACAGACAGTCAAAAATAAGTTGGGGCCCAAGAAGTCCGGACGGGTTCTGGTCTCCAGCAGTCAATTGGTCTTGTCGTAGCTATGGTTGCTCTAAACTTCATGACTAGAGCTCTTAATGGCGTTCAGATTGCAACAGAGCTGACTCAAATTGGTTTTGATAATCAGCCTGGATTTGGTAGTTATCCTTTGACAATGCACCTGTCCGAAATGTCAAGAGACCAGCTGATTGACATTATATCTGAGCTGAAGGTTAGTGTTCGAGTTAAGCTCAAATTATCCGTATGGAGGAATTTACTAACTTTTATTGACAATATGCTTTATTTTTATGACAGGGACAAGCTCCAGAAAACAAGGAACAAGCACGTCTACTATTTGTGACCCCCTTTGCCTAAAACAATCTTTCAGGTGATCTTTAAAAGTTGTAGTGAATCGACATGAAATACGACACATACACGACTCGAAAATTACTGTATTGATTTTGATTTTTGGTACACGAAACACGAAGGTAAACAAACACGAAAGACATTTGGTACATGAAAGGTTTGTATCAAGTACACAATGAATTGCATCTTAATCAACAAAAATCTAGAACTGTTACTTTTGCCAATTTCTGCGATACGGTTCAGTTAGTATCGCTTCTGTTAAACAAAGTTGAGAATTTGTATTGTGTGATTTAGATTTTGGTTCCTAGGTCATACCATTGCAGTTGACAGTTATTATTTTTATTTGTTTATTATTTACTTTATGATGTTTACGTTGCTTGAATGAGTAATGAGCCATATGGGATCTCTAAACATAATACCTTCTCTGTTCCTTTGCAAAGAAAATATAAAAGATGTACTTATTGCAACTTCCAATATGCACCTAAAGCACAGACAACAAGTCAAATATACTGCTAAACTTCCTAAAATAAATCCTAGAATTTTGCTTTCTGGTCCTGCAGGTATTTGACAGAGTCTGTTGCTAAATGTACACTGAGTTGATATAGTTTGTATGTTTACGCTTTCTATGCTTCCTTCCTAGGATCTGAGATATACCAGCCCGTGTGACACACAAGATGAGAGACCTTGAGATAATTATTTGTAGGTGTAGTCTAAATATACTCGTACTGGGCATGTAACCTTGGTGTGGGTGTCTAACCATTTGTTTTGGCCAAACCAACCCTCAAAGAATAATATATGTTGTACTGCATTAACATTTTGTCCTCTTAATTAATTTATTGTGTTAATGGTTTACCTGTTGTAATCTTATCTCTCTGAAAAACCACTTGATTATTTCTACTATATATTGTATATGATATCACTTCAGCCTTCAAGTGTTTAAAAACATTGTTTTAATTGAACAAAAGTTATATTGTCCCATTGACTAATGCCGTCTGTAATGGTGCTGGTATGTATCCATGTAGGTACGTGAGGGACTGCACTATAATCCATATTTCCCGGGGTTAGCTATTGCTATGCCTAAAATGTTAATGATGGTGTTGTTAAATATTTGAATATGAATATGGTACTTCTGCAACACGAAGCCCAGGTTTTTTTTAACTTACTTTTGGAGTAATTTGCTGGTTTATAGGAGTTGTATATTGTTGAATGTTGTCTTGTGTGGTGGTCAACAATTCAGTGTGATCCATTATTGCTATTTACTTGGTATTTCTGGAAATCTTAATGTTGCAACAGATAGTTAACCGGTGATATGTTGTAACTGTTTATTGTAGATGGGATTCAAGTGGATATTAGTGCTCTCCCTTGCCTTTCTTCAAGCAGGATTCTACAGGCACATGAAGTGGTCTGTTCTCAAATTCCGGAAGGTGTTGATATGAACCGAACTTTTTGTCGAAATAGATTGTTTTGTCGGTTTAACTATGGAATGTGGATAATAGGTAGGAATTTGGTAATTTTGACTAGTTGGGAGTTGTGGCAGATGTTATTTTGTAAATTTGACCTCTTTGGTTTCATCATTGTTAACATAAAAATATTGGGAAATCCTTTGGACCTAGATTTTATATTCGTATATTTTTATCATAATATATTGTACAGTTTAAAAGAAATTTGTGAAGATTAGAGCCTATGGATTAACAAACGCGTGAGGTATTTTCAATATTTATGATCGTATTTAGTTGAATGGACGCACTCAAACGCTTATTCGTTAACTCTCTCATAAATTTCATATATGCACCTATTTAAAGTATTGGTTTTAGAGATTTTTGTACTGACGTGTGTTTATTGAATATTTATTCAATTACCACTTTTACGAGATTTATTTTGATCAGTTTTTGGTGATTCAAACTTACATTTAAAATCAAATATATTTTTTAATTATAATAATATTAATTATAAATTATTTACTTATTTCATGAGAACTACTCGTCAACTTATTTCACAAGTTTAATTATATAGGCATTTGTTCAACTAGAAATAATCATTTGTGTGAAAAATAAAAAATAATCTCAGAGCATCTCCAATCATGGGGTCCTTACCTGTATACGGATACAGGGATTGTTACTCAAAAATTCATCTCCCACAACAAGAGTCCTTACCTAATCTCCAACAACAAGAGTCCTTACCTAAATTTTTTAGGTGAGAGAAAATGGTTCCTTACATTTGAATAACCAATTTTGCTTCTCTATCTTGATGACTGATCTTTGTGGTATTATTTTGGATCGACTTTATTCCGAAATTTAATTCTTAAAAAATTAAATTCAATGCAAATTTATATTTGCTTTATTTACTTTTTTTTAAAAAAATATATTATAACTAAATAGTTTTTTTATAAATATTAATACCAATTTTGCTTCTCTATCTTGATGACTGATCTTTGTGGTATTGTTTTGGATCTACTTTATACCGAAATTCAATTCTTAAAAAATTAAATTCAATGCAAATTTATATTTCTTTTATTTACTTTTTTTTTTGAAAAATATATTATAACTAAATAGTTTTTTTATAAATATTAATATAAATATTTTTTGAATAAATTAAATTGTATTTTGTAGAATATTGGGTAAAAGATTAAATTTAGTAAAGTAAATTATTTTAATTTGTATTAAATTAATAAATAAATAATACAATAACAATAACAATAAAATATTACTTATAAAGATATAGGGAATCAATATAGGGAATATCATCGGAGTAAAATAACTTTTTGATACCCTATATTTTAGGGAAGTATTATTTTAATACATTTTAGGAACCAAATAAGTAATCCCATTGGGGTTGTTCTAAGGTTGTGTTCACCTAGGAAGAATGGAATGGGGAAGGAAAGGAATTACAAACAAAATATATGAAGAAAGAGAGTATGTATGAGAGCATAGTAAATAAAAATGAGGAGTAAAAATTTTTTATGATGAAAATTGTATGGAAAATAATGAGGAAGGAGAATGGAGTATTCCTTCCAAAACACATGGGTTAGAAGTTTAGTTCAACTTATTTGAAAAGAAATGAAGGAAAGAATGAAAATTTTAAACACTTCGTCCAATCTTTCCGAAAAAGAGTACAAATTTCATTATATTCTCCCCTCATTTCATTCCATCCAAGTGAACACAGCCTAAGGGTTTAGATTAATGCCCCCTTTATAAGCACCACATAGAATTAAAATACACACTTACGCACAGCTAGAGATGTTCAAAAAATCCGAAGCCCGAAATCCTATCCAATCTGATCTGGAAAAAAACCCGAAAAGTCCGATCCGGTAAAAAGCCAGGCCCGGCCTGCGGGCCTTAAACGGGCCTCCTTTTTTCTTCAAAATCTGGTCCGGCCCGAACCCCAAAAAATCTGGATAAAAGCCCGGATTTAAAAAAACCCGGATAAAAACCCGGTCCTAAAAAAGCCCGGATAAAAGCCCTGTTCGGCCCGGATAAAAGTACGGGATTTTTTAAAAGCCCGAATAAAATTCCAAATTTTTTATATAAAATTTATAAATATACAATATATTCCCTTATAATTCACAACAGTGTAAGTCACCATTGCTGCTCCTGCATGTCTACATTTGAGTTTTTTGAAGGGTTGCTCTCAGTGTTGCATGCCTCAAAAAAATTAACTTGGAATTGTCCTAAAGCTGAATGGTATGTTTTATATATTTTTTATTGCTGTTGTCATGGTAAGGCCTATTGAATCTTTGAAGGTAAATTGAGGCATAAGTTACACATAGTGAACAAAATAAATAGTATGGAGTTGGAGGCTGTAAATTAAAGAAATAGAATTGTTGAATATAATATTAAAGAATAATATTTGTTTCAGCATGTAACTACTCTTTCTAATAGTTTGAGATTTTTTTTTTCGGTAGCTAAACTACTCACAGATCGGGCCATAAAATATAAATTAATATTTAATATATAAATTAAAAAAGCCAGGATAAAAACCCGGCCCGGCCCGCGAGCCTAAAACGGGCCTCATATTCTAGAGCAAGCCCGGCCCGGCCCGATTTTTAAAAAAGCCCGGCCTGATCCGTTTTTAAAAAGCCGGGGTTTTTTAAATCCCGGATAAAGCCCAGCTCGATAGACTTTTTGTGCATCTCTACGCACAGCATCCTTGCTTTTTCCCTCCCATTTTTAATTTGACTTTTCTCATTAGTTGATTAGTGTTTTTTAAAAAAATCCGACTTTATTTTTCTCCATGTTCCAACGATTAATTTGCATACTATATGTGCTATATTTCGACGTGATTTAAAATTTTTTATTTTAATTTTTAATTTTCATTATAAGAGGATTTCTAGTTGAGTAAGAATATATATATATATATATATATATATATATAATTTGTAAAAATTGCTTCAGGAATTATTATTGATTTAACATATCCACAAAATTTATACAAGAATAAAATAAAGGATATATTTTCAAGAATTTATTCATAAACAAAAATTGGAACTATTTTATTTTGCTAATAAGGTTTAATTTTCAAGTTTGGTAAATGAGTGCCCCTAGTTAAAAAATTCAACAAAACCCAAAATTCGAAAAGACTCATTATCTTATTTTAATTTTTATCCTCATTCGCCGACCCAGCAACGGTTCGCCGGAGCCTCTTCCGATTCGATTCATTCTAGTTTGTATTCTCAACTCACTTTTTTTAATCCTAATCTTTAATTCTAGTTATCCCTGTTTACTATAATTTTAACCTACTAGTAACTAATTCAACTATCCTTTGATTGTCTTGAACGCACACAACAATATGATTTATGCTGCTGCGTTTTCTTTGTTTGCGTTGTGGTTTACACTTTAATTGTCTCCAAATGCTTTACCATGACCTATTCATTATGTTAGCTTAGTTTAGTATTACGATAATTTATCCGATGATTTGTCCTTTTCTTGCCTAGTTTTTAATTGTATAAATGTGGAGGAGGATTGTGTTTCATGAAACGGTATTAAGTAGCACTTCACACATACTGTACCTAATTACAGGTTTGGTTGAATTTGTGATTTTATCCGTAACTCTCTTTCGTAGGTAGTGTTGGATGTGCTTTTATTGCTTTCAGAATTTATGTGTTATTTTTCCACTCTACTAGTTAAAAGCTGTGGTAATCTGATTTCAGTGATTGTTTTTTCTTTGTCGCGTGCTAGGGACATAAAATGATTGGATCATTCCTTACAAGAGGACTTGTGTATGTTGCCATAACTCTCATTTTCCGAATTGTTCTTCTCGTATATAATATTGGATGCTCATCTTCCCTTTTTTCTGCAGGATGATCCTGGGTTATGCTTATCCTGCTTATGAGTGCTATAAAACAGTGGAAAAGAATAAACCAGATGTAGAACAGCTTCGTTTTTGGTGCCAGTACTGGTATGTCTGAAATTATTTTATTCTTTTTTCGTATATTAGATTTTTGCAAGTTTCCGTGCTAAAATTCTGTTTACTGTGCCATATTAATTTTCCAACCTGCTTTTTTTAGGATCTTAGTGGCTATGTTGACAGTTACGGAGAGGGTAGGGGATACTTTTGTTTCATGGTAAGAAACTGAATTTGAATTATCTATCAAGGAGTTAATTGGATGTTGTGGCTAATTTGTGTATGCTATACCTTTCTCTTTGTTAAGGGTTCCGATGTACAGTGAAGCAAAGCTGTTCTTTTTTATATACTTGTGGTACCCGAAAACAAAGGTTAGATTCTGGTGCAAGTTGTAATGTTTAAAACCTCTTATGAGTCATTTGTAATTTTGTACGTCTTACATTCTAATCTATAGATATTTGTCGTGTTCCCCTCTTAATTTACTTTAGGGAACAACCTATGTTTATGACTCCTTCTTTAGACCATATATTGCAAAGCACGAGATGGATATTGACCGTAATTTGTTGGAACTGAAGACTAGAGCTGGAGATTATGTGGTATTATACTGGCAAAGAGCTGCGAGCTACGGTCAAACAAGAGTTTTTGACATTCTTCAATATATTGCATCCCAGTCGACACCTAGACCTCGGTCAACTCAGGCATGTATTTCCTAAAAATATTCCTATATAATACTGGCATTCATGTTATTCTGCTGACCTGTATGCCTGTTACTACAGTTGTCCAGAATTTATTTTTTCATCTTCCTTGTGTGCCAGGAACTTTTTTTATTTATGTGAAATTGTAGGATAACAGTGGAAAAGCTCATGCTCATGACGTAGGGTTGACTTGTCTAGTTGTCTGCACAATAGAAAAATCCGGTTGATGTATTATACTTCTATGGGGATTAATATTTGCTACTAATAAGATAAAATATGTATGTTCTTTTCTCATTAAAGACAAAGGAAGGCCATGGCCAGGACAGTTGTTTGTCTTGGATTTTGTGATGGATCATGAATTGATTATTGAATGCCAAAGCGTAGATTTCACAGTTTGCAGTTTCCTTCTTTTTTTGTTTGAATAGAATGTTAAGGTGTCTTCCGAAAGTACTTCGTTGTTCAAGTTTAAGTATTTATATCAATCATGGTAAATGATGTCTTTTTCATCATTACATCATTATATGAACTTCTATGACATTATTTATTTGTTTGATATTTATTTGATTAAAGTTACATGTAATGTCTTTTTATAACAAAGATATATATTTAGAGAATGGGAGCATAACTTTGGTAATAGATGTGTATTTATATATATTTTTAATCAGCATGCTAAAATTGTGGTCGTCACACTTCAATGCAGCCACAACAAGCTGCCAGAGTTCGCCAACCTACAGCTGGGCAGAATCTCCAAGCAGCTGCTACAGCACCGATGCAGGTTGACAAACCAGCCTCTCCTACAGCTAGTACATCTGGCGAAGCTAAAGATGAGATGATTGAAGAGAAAAACCCTTCAGAAGTTCCTGCATCAGCTCCCCCTGTTGCTGCTATGAATGCACAAAAATCAGCTGCAACACAATCTATTACCGTATCTTCTAAACCTGTGACTTTAAATGAAGAAGCGGTAGCTATTGATACAGCATCTTCTTCGGTTAAAGAAGTTGCAAACCCTCCTGTACCAGATACAGTTATGGAGGAAAACATGCGAGTTACACGTGGCAGATTGAGGCGGACGCGTGTCACGAAATCCGTTGACTGATGCAGCATCGTGAAGGCACATTGTGAATATAGTAGCTCACTCACCAAAGCATACTGATTTGTTTAAATTTCGGCATAACAGTTCGGACAGGGCATATATAAGTTAGATGGCAATTGATATACCTGGATCTTATTTCATTTGGTTGTCTTTGCCTAGAAGGAAAGCTGCCTCTCTGTTGCCTAGCAAAAAAAAATAATTTGATGTCATTTGATTTTATGTCAATTTTAGACTAAAAATGTCCACAATTATTTGGTAATGCCGTGCATGCCGCATCAGCTTGATTATATTCATCTTAAAATCAAGATATAGTCACAAGTTAACACACCAATATTAACTATAGGTATTTTGTCTCAAAGAAATTACATTATTTTTCATGTTAAAATCAATATTAGTGTAACACAAATATTTTAAGTTCGACTATTAGCTGCGAAGTTTAGTTTGTGCGTTTGATTAATTTTTTTCCAGAAACAATAACATAAGTTATATGTACTGACAAGTGCTAATCTGAGGAGAGTTAAAAATCCAAAAAGATAAATCATAATTACGGAATCTTCTTAGTCAAGGTATCAAGAACTCGACTAAATTCATAAAAACTTCATTCCATTCGTATACAAAATGCAATCTCACATTCATGCTTCCTAAACTCCCCGACATATCTTTTCGGCATCTTGTTAAAAAAAAATTCCACTATACAAATTCCTCGAAGTACAGATTTTCCTATTTCAGAAGCAAGTTATCAAACATTCATCTATAAATTTAAACCATATTTAAAGAAATGCACAAGCATTTCTTTTTCCCCTCAACAGACAAAGAAAAGTAACATCTATATCATACTGGTTTACAATTAGTGACCAAAGAATACTTGTCGGTTATATATTTCTGTGAAAAATGTGTTAACAATTTTAACAATTACTAAAATTACAACAGCATTTAACTATTTGAATGACAAGTACTCAAAATTGTAGATAACAAGCTGTTGCTTGCATTCAGATTATTCCTCTTGGTGTATCAGCTATTTTACAACAGGGAGGAGCACTTGATTCGGCTAAGCAACACCATAAATCAAGATCATATCAATTGAAAAATCAAGCATTGCATATCCTTGTACCCGTCAGAATATACCCACCAAACGCACTCATCTGCATGTGTGGATGGGTTCTTGAAGGCAAGACCTGCATAATTGGAAACCATGAAGTAAAAGTAAAAAAATTATGAAGTTATCAGGATGCTAGTGCGATTAAAAAGACTTGCTTGTGTGAGTAGTGATTAACCACAAAATAATAATAATAGCTCTCAAAGTGCAACAGATAAGATGACAATGCAGACCTGATATTCACGTAGCCAGGGTTCTGCAATTTGCAATCCAATTGCCATTTTCCCAAGCTGCAAATTGTGCATGCATGTTGCAAGCGGCTGCATTATGAGATAACATGAGTATATATTTCTCGTGGGCATACAAACCATAAATCTATATACTAAATTAAAATCATTGCAAGCGCCAATATTATACTTGAATAAAAAGACCCTGCAGTTTAGGCATTCAATAACCCTATGATCCCAACAGAACATCTGAAATCTATGAAATGTATATACAGACACATATTTGGCATCAACCTGAAGATATTGGTGGTAAATTGCAAAAGGAGCTGAAAATGATAGAAGTGGGAGGACTTCTTTGACAATAGTCCAAGCATCCATATCCGGAATGGCCATTACAAGGCTGCATATTCATATAGAAGTTATCAGTCTCAGTGATGTAGTTAATTCTTAGATGAAAATTTCTATCAAAATTTGCAATAAACCTTGAAAAGCCAGTTTCTCTCCACGACTTAATTGCCTCCTTTGACGCTTTCTCTCCAGCTTTTGCAGCTTTGCTAGCCTTAGAAACTGGAGAAGCAGCTATTGCCAAAATATCTGAATTAGTGTTTTCAGGTGTCGCCATCAATTCATCCATATTGACAGGGCCTGGAGGTGGTGATATCAATTTTTCCTGTACAATGTTATTCAGTATTTCCTAATATTAAGAGTCAAGGAATAAAAGAATGAAATCTTTATAATTTGTTAGTATGACCTAGATTGAATAGACTCACAGTGTTACAAGACTCCTCTGGCGCCCCATGTTGCAGTGAAACTTCATTTTCACGGGCAGAAAGCTCAGGGAGAGGTGATTGCACAATTCTAGAACAAAGATCTACAAGTTAGTACCATCCCAATTTACACATGTTCTATATAATGGAAAAATATCATGTACTCGCCCCACCCCCCAAATTCCTCACGATATATGAAGGTACAAAAATTTGTCCAAAAACGTACATATAAGAGTTTAATGTTAGTTTGTGCAGTATCCAAAAAAAAAGATAATAGGATACACGTTTGTTCTTTAATTTGCTAGCAAAATATACCCAAGACATCTCTCTGTGGAAGGAGGGACTACGAGAATATTGAATTTGAAAGAACTTATGGACGGCAAATATCCAGGAACCAAGAGCAGGAAGGAGATGGTACCTTTTGCAAATTTCATCACTGAAGTTGAACATTCTTACTATATCGATCGGATATGGATTTACTCCAAGATAGGTAATGCATACGTACCCATTTCCTATAATAACATTCAACAATTAAGGGTTAGGACCTATAAAAAATAACTCTCCGCTAAATTGTAGACTAACTAATAGCACCATCTCCTGTGTAGAGTTATATACTTGCTAAGCACCGTCTAGGGACTAAATGAACTAATGGATTGGAGAACAGACTTTTCAGTAGGATGTCTAATAAAGTCTAAATATTGCAATCTCTGCTTTATGTCCATAGTCAATTAGTTTGCACTTGCAAACACACTACATCAGTGAAACATCAACTACCGAGATTTGCGTTACATCATTATGAACACTTCACAGAAGACCTTCAACAAAGAACACCTAAAAAATTGAAATCCACAACTAGATCCACAACAACAACAACAACAACAACAACAACAACAACAACAACAACAACAACAACAATAATAATAATAATAATAATAATAATAATAATAAGGGAATAAATATAAACTATCATAATATAATACATGTTGTAATAAAAAAGTCCATTTCAATATTTAGGAATTTAAGGCAACTATAAAACTAACATTGTAACATATTATTTTGGGAAAGGTCGTCAGGATCTAAACAAGAAACCAATAGCATACCTCCCATTCGTTCTGCCACAGCACCAGTAAGAAGACCGCCAATCATGTCAACTACAAGGACATCAGAGTGTGCTGTGATATTGGCCATGGAAAGAAGAAGAGATAAACTGTCCACTCGCAAGAATCTGTAAATTAGAGAATTGTTAATGGATATCCTTTACTATTAAGGTCCATGGAGCACAAGATGATACCACCATTTTACCTAGCAACTGACAGTAGACGATATGATATATGTTACAAGCTAGAGCAAACTAAAGGCCTATAAAATGCATAACATTAAACATTTCATTACTTATTTTACATGCATGAAAAATCAGCATACATTTTCCCTTAAACAGGCTCTCTTTTTTTTTTGCTAACTGTAGAAACAGGCAATAAGTACATACTCTAGAGGAGGAAGTGATCTAGGAAAAACTTGCACCTATATGAGTCTTTATATTTGCTAGATGTAAAAAAGTTCAGAAGCAATAACTGTTTTACAGTGCAACAATTATAAGACACAAACAATAAATCAAGTCAAAGTGGATGATATTTTACCCGATTCTGGTTGGATATTTCTTAAAGTAAGTCTCACATATGCTGCGAGAAAGAAGAAATAAAATCAAATGGTAAGAATTAGCTGTTATACATTTAAAAGACATTTATTGCGGGTGCTTCGTGTCCCTACAAGAAACAAAAATCCAATTTTACATAAGCCCAATCACTCAGATTTCACACATCTAAAGTAAACTTCAATTTACCTGCGTGCAAAAGGACGTCGCAAAAGTACTCTAGGTGCATACTTTTTCTGCTTTTTCAGCCTATACTTTTCCTGCATGGAGATTGGAAGTCAGCATTTAGCATATAGCTTTTAGCATCCGGTGCATGATCTATATAATATTTATATGATTTTTCTTGCTGTGAATAAAGCTTGCCTGTGAAAATGATGTTTTCTTATCAAATGTTGCACTATTAGCAATAAGAGCTTCAACAATTTCATTCCCAGTTGCACCCTCCCTGCAGACAGTCATAATGCAATAAATGCATGTTAAAGTTCAAATAATTCACTTTCTCATATGTTACTCAAGTAATAGTGTAATATTATGTGCACACATATATTTGCATCTTTTTATAGATAAAAGAAAAGTCTTAGGCAAATAGGATGGGAAACATATGTTCTAGATAAAACTATTTCATAAAAAGGCTCTCTAAAGTCTAATCTACAGGAGAAAGATCTGCCTCTTCCGCATCACGGCACAAAGATACAAATGTTGAAAAGAAGTAATTGCACTTGATGTGATCATTAAAAGATATTATACCTCCGCATCGCATCTATCTCATCCACAGTAAGACTCTGAGCTGTATTATTATCGACCAGGGCACGATTGTCTTTGGGCTCATCTATTTTGCATCCCGTTTCTTCTTGATTTGCCACTAAATTCAACAAAAAATATTGTTAAAATGGGAAAAAAAAATACTCAAGCTCACACAGGACCTACATAAGGAAAAAAGATAAAACTTTTACAAGAAACTAAATTAAGCATATGCACAAAAATGTACAAGTGAGAAATCATAGAATGCTCTCCAAACCTTAGTTTAGCTTATTATATAAGCTTTAAAGAGCTCCAGAACAATTTTTCTCTACCATGCAGAAATAATTTGTGTAAACATACAATGTCCTCTTCCTTGAAAATTCAATTATATTGAACCAAACCGCTTCTTTTTAACCTATCGGTAAATGCAAAGACAATGTTGTACAATAACAGTGTTAAAAAGGAATAGGTAAGAGCAACTCCATAGATTAGGTATAGCTAAAATTTAGGGAGTTTATGAAACCTACGTGTAATTTGTTGTCCAATAGAGCCCTAGATTGTTCATAAAAAAATAATATAAACAATAGTGATTTAGGACATTCAATAAAATGTCGTAAATAACTAGATTGAAGTCTAAAAGGCTAAATCACTAGGAGCCATGTTTATACTATTTTTTTAAAAAAAATTTTAATAGTTGAACACAGTCGGACTCTTCACCCCTCTTAGAGAAGCCAAGACCTCAACCACTTCACCAACCCTTTGTTGGTATGTTTATATTATTTTTGACGAACACAGTAGAACCCTATTTGAGTTGCTCTAGAAAGTTATAAACTCAGTAACTATCTATCCTGTTGGTGAAAACATAGGAAACTATAGCGTAATGCATACCAATATTCAAAATCTATAATTAGAATATTCACTTTTATTAGGTGCATTATAACATAAAAGGGTAATTTTGAATCTCTAATTCAAACTATCATCGACGACTCAAATGAACTAAAAATAGGGAAAGGAGGTAGTAGAATAAAAACCTAACAAAAGAATTGTACTCCCTCCGTCCCACCCAATTCTTTACATCGGGGGACGGGGGTTCGACACGCATTTTAATGCTCTTATATAGTATAGTTCCCTAATTTATTTTAATTTTTTTTCTTCTAAATAAAAATATAATGTTTGAATTATTATTCAAAAAAAGAAAATTTTAAAAATAAATTATTGAACTATACTTTATAATAAAATGCATGCCGAGCATAAGAAAAAAACTGTAACGAAATAAGTGGGACGGAGGGAGTATTACATTACAATTCATAATATCCAGACATGAGAGAGCACTAAATGACGAACCTTGAAGAATGGGGGATAAAAAAGGACCATTATCGCCTATCTGGACTTGAAAGAGAGAACCAAAGTGACAACCAATTAACGGCTGAAGAGAATAACTCTTGTTCCCAATTTTCAATGTTCTGTTGTTAATTCAGTCAATTAATAAATAAATAAATAAACAGTAGTAAATTGCTGAAAGAATAATATTTATAGAGAGAGACGTACGAGGCAGGGGTGAGGCGAGCAAAAAGAAGACGATCTCCATCATTGATATCAAGCAATACATTACAGCCTTCCCATGTGATTCTAGGGTTTTCATTCCACTTCTTCAATTCAATTGACATGGCTGTTCTTTGTGCCTGTTCTGTATAATAAACCCTTAATTTAATTTAGGGTTTTAAAATAGATACAGATACGTTTAGTTTGGGGTTTTATCACGCACTGTTACCGCCACCGGTTCGTAACTCGTAAGGGTTGAAGTAAAATTTTTAAAAATTTTCTTTATAAAATCGATGTGAAAGGGATATTCTAGGATATTTATATCGATTTTATTAAAAAAAAACATTTGAGAAAATCTATTTTATATATTATTATCGATTCATATGCAGAAGTTCGTATCTACCTATATATTCTTCCACTCACTTGATTAATTAAATTAATAATAATGTGTACTCGTATTAGAATTTGATTTTAAAAATATTAAATTAAACATGTTAAAATAAGTAAGCCTAAAAAAATTATTTAAATTAAAATAATTAGATTTTGTTATGATAAATAGATCCAATATCAAATAATCACCACCCAAAATTTTTAATATTTCGATTTTAATAACAAAGTAAGAATAGATATGTTAATTTTGAAAGAATAGTCTGTCAAAGAATAAAATGGACTACCAATTTGAAATGGAAAGAATTGTGAATGCCGCCGCCAACAACCAGGATAAAATGCAAATGTTGGGATGAATTCACTACAATGATTCAACAAATCTTAATAACCACATGGAAGATGCTGCTACTACTATGGTGGACGAGGAGTCTAGGAAAGCCATAGTCGAACCCAGGACCTAGGGCGAAAAAAAATAAGTCATAAATCATTTGGGCTACCCAACCGTGCTCTTAACCTTCTTCCACGTGATCTTAATGTCCCCCCAAACAATTCATTTGCTTTACTTGAAAACTTACAAATCATAGGCAGATTCAACAAGGGGCACAAATAACACATGACCCACAAATCATTTATTATTTTTACAATTTACAAAACAAAGAATTGCCACCAAACAAACCAAGTACATATAGAGGTGTCCCATAAAATTATTTAAAATAAAATAATCACAATTCCATCTGGGTAATTGGCCAATTCACCCTTGGGGAATCAAGACAATGTATTGAATATTAATGCCGTTTCTTCAAGCAAACTTTAATTTCCATCACAAATGTACTTGTGAAACTATAATATTTCCATCAGAAGTGTACTTCTCAAACTGAAAGAAATTCGTACTAAATAACAACTCAGATTTCCCGAAAAGATGAGAATAAAGATTTTACCCCCAATCCCCATGGCAGCTTGTTTAACTTGTGAAAAACACTAATCTGTATCATGTAAATAGTTTCCAACCTGCTGTAAAAGTAAAAATTCTCAACACACAAAACTGATAAGCAAATGTTTTATCAATGTATTCTCTGGGTCTAGGAGAAACTCTTTATCTCTCAGTATAACTGTAAGACCCAATTCTGCAAACAAGTCATAACAATAAATATTCATGAAGGTCACAACTTTAGGATGACCAGCTCCATAAACTTCGTAATAAAGTCTAGTAAAGATGAATTGCGGTCTGTACTTTATTTAGAATTATATTAAATGTTGCTGGAAACAATGCTTAAATGATGAAACTAAGCATTATTATGCATACCAATTGTTTAAAAGTTCCAAAAGAAGAACAGCAGCTGAATCTTTAGCTTTCTTGACACTTGGCATGGGCTCTCCTATACATTCATCAGTCCATCCCCTATCTGAAGTGTTTACGCGAACAGCAAATGTAAACTTTTTGGCATGAGCTGGGCCACCCTCATTCACACACCTACATGAGAACAACGAAAACTATAATACGAAGGCATTGTATCTAGTGTGAAGATATAAATACAATATTAAAATAAAATTAAAACAGGCTCTCCATGACAACAGGACTGTTGTAAATCAATGATGTACGACTTGTTACAACTAGTACATGTTGCATTATCTTTGTTAGTAACAAACTACATGTTGCATTAACTTTGTCTTTTCTTACCGATACAAAGGCATTGGCCAATTTCTGCGCAAGCATATATCATTTAATGTCTGCCTAGTAAATGCTTGGCTTCCGTTCCTTTTTTTCTCATCCTCGTCTCTTTTCTCGTCAGCTTCAATTGTTTCTTTTTCTTTCAAAGCAACAAGTGCATTCCTAGCAGCTAATTTTTGTGCCATTTTCTTTTGCTGATTTTGAGCAGCCCCAACCTGGACCCCGTCAATATAAACTTCAACGGTCGCCACATTTCCACTTCGAGTAGCTTTGTACTCCAGACCTTCAGCCTGCTGCTGGCACCTTTCTTGCAGTTCTCGAACTGGATGCATAGGGAGCGTTTCTGGAGTGACCACTGGATCTAATAATGGTTTAAAGACCTGAAACAAAAGCAGAAAACACTCTTCACATGAATAGTTCTCCAAAAAGAGTTATATTGAGGAAACACAAATCTTTAAATAGTACAAGGACCCGTTATACAGGATAAGACTTCATTTCTAACTACAAGAGTACAGGGCCCCTTCTTTTCTTTCTTCTTTTGCAGTTGCTGACAAGTACTAGTTACTAATATACAATAGTAATATGTCATCCAATAAATGTAAAAAAATTTACACGTGGCCGACACTTTCAAACAAAAACATTATCTTCCTGTAAATGATATTACATTGAAATATTTTTTATGCATGTTTAAGAACAATTTCAGTTCCTAATCACCTACCAATTTTACATTAGCCGTATCTCTAATTGCATTTATTAGAAGGATGTTAGGGGTGGCAACGTTGACACGGCTTGAAACATGACCAGGGCCCAACCCCATACCCGACACAATTACAAAGACAACCCAAAAATTGCACGGACACAGCCTGATTAACCTAAATACAACTTGTTTAATAGAATTATATACCTTCAAGCATATATCACGACTTCCAATATGTGAAATTTGATTAAATTTTTTATCATTTTATCATTTTATTAAAATTTTTGGAACGGAACCTGAAATTGCCACCCCTATCGGATGCATACATCACAACTTCCAATATGTGAAATTTGATTACCATGATTTATAAGGTAACAAGGGTAACATGGAAATTAACCTCTTTCAGTACATTAAACATATAGCCACAATGCTGTTGTATTGAACATTTTCCATTTTATATTTTGTTGAGTAATGGGTACAGCTGATGGAGAGAGTATAAATTAGATAACAGATTGTATGACAAACAAACCTGCCAAACAACTCCAGTATCATGTCCGCTGTCTAGAAAAATGGAACCAGCAATTGACTCAACAATATCGCCTAGAACTTTTGGTGCTTTGCAATCACCCAAGCCAAAACAGTTGAATCCTGGCTTTGACAGCTCATCTTGAAACTCTTTCACAAAGTCCCGGATCTGATAAAGAAAGCAACATGTGATGTAAAACCAGAACTCTAACTATTCCTCTCTTCCCTGTACAAAAAACAAATAGAAGCATATGGACGGAAACTCAGAAAGAAATGCAAACCTGCTTCTCAAGGGCATTTGAACCGTGACGAAGGTGCACATGGAGATTATGTTTAACGGCAACCCTGGCAAAGTTTTCATTGTTCACAGCAGCAGCTCGCAAGTCGGTTAAACGTCCAGGGGGGAGATCTGTATACGTAAAGAACAAGTGCCTTGTAATTAGATGATCTAAGACAGCATCTCCAACAAATTCCAGCCGCTGATAACAAGATACTCCAGAAGATGGCCTTGAAGCATGAGTAATAGCTTCTATTAAAAGGCCCCTGTCCTTAAACTTAATATTTAATGCACCTTCTAAAGCTTTAAAGTTTACACTCTTTAGTACACTATCTGAAACATGGCTCACTCTGCTTGAGGAATCTAACTCCTTGACATCAAAATCTACCTGTATACCAACCCATTTCATGAGATGGTTTGCAGCAATCTTCCCACCTTCAACATAATAGACTCCTATCAATGCTTCAACAACATCGGCCAGTGTTTTGCTAGAGAGGACTCGATAAGAGCTCAAATCACTCTCGAGTTCACCATCTTCCATTTCATCATCTTCTGAAATACCTTTAGAGGAATCATTTCCAGATAAATAAGTATCCGGCACTCTTTCATGATCAGTAAAGGGCAGCTCTTCTTCCTTAGTATCCTCATCAAAGACGGGAGGCACCCCCGGAGCAGACCATCTTGATGGCGCAAATCGATCTGCTTGAATATACGACTGAAGTCCCTTGTTTAATGCATATTGGTATAGTACCATGTTACTCACCATTTGTTGTCTCATTCTAGTTAGTTGGCCTTCATGCTTTTGGGGGTACTTCAGAAATAAGTACCGACTCACTACCCATTTTAGATAAGCATCTCCTAGTAGCTCTGCTCTTTCATAGCAGAAAGTCTCCTGACAAGAAGCTGCAGTCAAGGCTTCCAAGATCTGGACAGAACAGACACATAATACAGTTAGCATATGAATATCTGGGCCATAAGGTTAATCTCTTAGGAGAATCTTTTACTTTCAAAGAAGGAACAGCATAACCAATCATATCCTTGAGCTGGACTGCGAGCAACATGCTCTCCACTCTTCTCATTATTGAGGGCAACCTTTGAGCACCTCGAACTAGTGAACCAGGAAGAGGATGTACAAAACATAACTCCGGAGGGAGGTACACATAGTAAGTTTTGTCCAATGCCTCTTCAGATTCACCATCATGAGCTGTGCCAAAAAACAAAATCAGAAATTTTTTCAGAATTGTGAAATGAGTTGAGCTAAGAAGTAGCCAACTACATGAGTAAGTTAAAACAAATATAAACAAAAAGGGGGCAGCCATACCTTCAGAATGTACAAATCGTGGGGAGAGAAGATTCTTGCAGTAAGAAACACCTCGACATCTTAGCAGAGATTGTTGCTTATACTTCAAGTCAACTCCATACCTGTTTGAAATATGGACTGAATAGCTAAAAATGCACCTTTGATGTGCATGGAAACTTGAAACATATACAATTTGAAGGTTTCAGAAATCACTGATACCCATAAAATTGCGATATGTTACAGTTTTCCATGCACACCAACCAAGGTGCACTACAGCTAACCAGTCCTTTCATTATTATAAAATACATGTTAGTAGCTGGTCGAACACGGGCAACAATGAATTTTATTCAAACAAGACTTTAACAAGAGTCGCACTTTTGCTTATAATAATCAGCATATGAGCTGTATTCCAATGGGCCAAGATAGCCTTCTTTCCTTGGGAATGAGTTCTCCGCTGTCATATCAGAACGTACAGAATCGACATAAAACCTTTTCCCCGAATGAGCAGCAGTGACAATTCTTCCAACCAAATCTTCTGGAGTGCTAAAAGAATCAGCCATCACCAACTTCATCTCAGTGAGATTCATTTGATTTGGCTTCTCAGTAGTACCTTGATTAGGAACCAGTCCAGATGCTTTCACAACATCAAATTGTGCAACAGCTCCCCTTTTACCATAGGTGGGATGGGATTTTTGTCCAAATGCCATTCCGTGGCGTAACTTACCAAAACCATATTCCCTTCGATCTCCTCCTAGTGTTCGCTCATTTGTACCAAGGTAAACATCTGGCCGAGCTCTCTGGAGGGGATTGCTCCAGG